>JAVFBZ010140775.1:16328-43511 GCA_032466195.1 Katharina tunicata
CATTACACATTTACCGGGAATTTTTCTCAGCCATTGCCGGGAAAAAAACATTTTTTCGAGCCGTGCTAACCACATCCCAATCGTAACTCAATAGCATAATCTTGAGTATTGCCTTAGCGTGGAGCCTAGCTGGGCACAGGAAGCTCCAACCAAACCCCCTTCCCTGGCCTGGGAAATTAACATTAAGGTGCACGATTTGCTCTTCTATCATTTCTTCTTGGTAGAACACCATGTGACGTCAAGTCTCGCTATCTTATAACACATGTTGTTGAGTAGATGACAAGTTACGCAAGAAAGTCGGGAAAAGCCAATCGAACACCTAACTCGAAATTAAGTCATATTCTATAATTTAATAATGCACTGCATTTTAATAAACAGACAATATTTAAATGGAACAAGATTTTCTGCTGACCTAATGTTTCTTTGCTAAGCATCCATTATCAAGTTTGGTTATTAAACCGATTCTTACAGTATTATACAGTGCGATACAGGTTTGTTTGTCGCAAGCAAAAAATGTTAGCTTCAAAATCTTGAGTTCAGACTTACATTTCCAAACTTTTCACTTCCTTTGTCCATTATGTCTCCACATGAGCTTTAAATGATGAACTTCGTATTTAACAAGCAATTAAGTACCTCTTTGGTGGTAAAGAAGAAGACAGTATGGTCTTATTCCAAAAATCAACAGTAACATAGTCACAAGTTAACAATATAACACACAGGAAAAGCCTGTGGTTGCAGGGTTAAAGTTGGGAGTTCACAAGGTCAAATGCCAGGATTCAATGTCAAAGGTTAAAGCTTAAAGTTCAAAATGCCCCAAGTTAGGAATTAACTGGTAATGGAGCAACAAGATTATCTCAATAAAGCCTGCCTTATCTAACACTGGCCATCATCAGTCAACAGACTAAGCCAAAACAATGGGACCATGGTGCTAAGTTCTTAGAAAAACATTAACCTTTGCCCCTAGGGCATGTGGTTTTCTACTGGGTTCATGGATAGGGGGAAGTTTGAAAAAAACACTCCTTTGTGTGTTGTCCTTTTCTTGCCCCACAAAATGTTGCCATATAAAAAAATTTTAAAAAAAAAGAGAAAAACACCCTCTCTGAAAATGACAACTTCTTGAGTGTGAATTATATGGTAAATAGAAAAGTAATATTTAAGCTTGCAAAATAAGTCAAAAATTTTGAAATTGTATGAATTTTTCCTCACTGAGTTTTGTCAAATGAAGTATTCTCTTTAGTAGTCTATACTCTGTAGCAAAAAATAAAGATATACTTAAGCTTTCTAAAGACGTTGATAGTTTAGAAATTGTGGTAATTTAACCTGGCATAGCAGTACAATTAGGGCAGAGTCCTGTTCCTCCTATACAGGATCAGTGACAAATTCACACATGGATTACATTAGGTTCTTGTCTAGCATCTAGGGAAATCAGAGATGACCCCTAGATAAGTTGGAGACTTCCACATTAAGACAACAAGGGGTGAAATTTAAACCGTTAACAAAAATAGCAAAATAAAGTATCACATGGGATTTGGACAGGTAGCACAGATCATGAAAACATTTAAAGGTTAACAGGCAAATATTTTCCTTTGAAGATAGTATAAAAACTAATCTCAACATTAACAAATCACCTGACCAAGACCACAATTTAAGTTCATTAACATCAAGTTTCTTTCATTATTCATTCTGAAATATGAAACAGCTAGTATATCATGTTTAATAATGATTCAATTCTGAGCTCAAAAACTTTTTAATGGTTTGCGAAAAAAATCCATGGGTGGTCTGAACAAAAAATGCTAATTATCTAATTTCCTTTCTAATTAATTTAGGGTGTAAAGTAATATTGACACTTTCAGGGCCTAACATAAAGCAAATGTTACTTAACATTAATGGCAGGAGGATGGAGTTTCGCTGTTTATTTATTCCATGGTGTTTTCGCTCACAGATGTTTCTCAGAAGTTTGAAAAAATTCAATTAAAGGTACCAGTGTAGATGTTTGTTTGCTTCCCGCAAAATAAGCCTGAGGAATAGAAACAGTAATACCAGGCCGTAGAAAACACCAATCCCAACAGGCTAATTAACAGGCCTGCATTATAATGTTTCCGACATAAGAAAAAACACAGTCCTCTAAACTGTTCATGACAAAATATGATGAGCATTTAATTGTCTTGGCTTTGCTACTTTGTCTTAAAACGTAAACTTGCATTTGGGAAAAAATAACTCTTAATCACTTTATAATATGAATACAAACTTCACAACCTGACAAGTTCCCAATACTTTGAAAAATTTGGGTAATTGATCTTCAAGAGAACAGGATTTTTAATGTATAATTTATGTATTAAATAAGTAAAATTATGAATTACAATTTTCATGCCTGCAGCCCCTGTTATTATTCTTGGTTAAAAACAAAACGTGCAATTTCAAAACATATTTTAGTGTCAAGCCTTGTATACAAAACTCAATTTAAATGGGCGTAAAAGTTACGTTTTTTTTCATGTTGGCATCATGCAATAATATTGCCAAAGCAAAACATGGCAACTACATGTCGCGTAATTTTCATGCAAACTATTTTAAAATATTTTTAAACTGTTAATCAAATGAATCTAATGTGAAATACTACGGTACATGACAATTTTGGGCTTCATATACATGTATTAGCATGTTCAGTATTTCAAGCACAATATACAAACTACAACAACATTATTTTGGAATTATTTACACAAAAATTTAAAACAACATAATAACATAAAGCACACAGAAATTTGCCAGCCATGAATTGTTGAATATAATTTGACATTAATTTTCGGTTAAAAACATGCATGTAAATATCCTGAAATTGAAAAGTTGCAAACGTCATGTTACAACAACACCAAAATACAAAATGACGACATTTTTCCACGCAAGATGCACATAAACCAACCAAGCGATAATCGAAGAAGGTCTTACCAAGTAACTTCGAGTTGATTTGTGTCGACGAGATGGGCTCTTTAATTAGAAAAAAAAATTCAAAATTTCAAAAAAAATTCAAAATGAAACATTTAACAAATAATTTGTGTTGGTCAAATGAAAGTATCCCTCCCTGTGGGTAAAGGAATCCACTAGCGAAGACATTCTGATTGACTCAATAAATGCCCCTTAGTTCAGGGAACACCATGGCTTATAAAGCCTCGACAATGTTTGAGTTAAAAAAAAAAAAAAAAAAGTGGCTAAAGTAATTATTTACTCTCAACAATTCCCAATTTGAGCTTCAAAATATATATATATATTAACTTAAATGTTGTTGGGTTTTTTTAGTTTGGACAGGGGGGACAAGTCTATGAACAGAACAATGCAAGTTTTTTTTTTCACTTCTTTTTTTTTAAGAAATTAAAAAAAAAAAAAAAAAAAAGTAAGTCACCATTGCAAAATAGGTATTTATATTAAATTCTAAACAATTTATATATACAATAATTCAAAATATTCTCAATCGCATTTATAATTTTGAACATCTTAAATCTGAGAGGGAATGACTGCTTCAACCAAAGCCAACACTTAATGGAAAGCAGTTATGAGAAATAGTACTTTATATTGGATTATTTTGAGACTGGCCCGGTTTTAATAAACCATTCAACAGTACATGTATTGAAATATTTTTGTGTCGTTTAGAAAGTGATCGTTAACAGTATTTTCGTTTATTGGGATAACACTCTCTGATACTAAACAGATTCTAGTTCAGAAAATTGTGCAGGCAGAGAACCTTCCTGGAAGCGAACCCACGGCCCTCAGAGTCAGGCACTGAGTCGCCAGCAGTAAATAACATTCTCTAATACATGTATTATTCAAACCCTGAGCCAGTTGTGTAAACAAAGACTGTTTACTCAGATTTAATTACAGCTACAGGGCGGAGCTAAAGTCACCCTGGTTTTAAGTTTCTATGTTGTTGTGTTTCAAACATCTTAATTACATTGTACATTGTACTAATTATAGTAAACAACTCAAAACTTTGCAACAAAAAATATTTGACAACACTTTCACACTATTTTCTTGTTAACCTAAATCCTCAACAAATTCGACTCCTTTACCACTTAACAAACTATGTGTTATGCAAAGGCTTAAAGAAGTGTAGAAATACAATTTTTACATTTTATTAAGTTCAGACATGAAACTCCTGGAAAATATAAGTTTCAGTTCCAAGCTCACAATTATGAATTCAATAAATTACTTAAAACTTGTATCCTTAAGGTCGAATTTGTTGAGGATTAAGGGTACCTGCCTTCATTTCTTAATTATTTTTGTTCAGTCTATCTGTTGCATTAGTTAAGAACTTAACCCAACTAAATTTAAATTTTCTCTAAATTCCAAAAGAACGTGAAAATTTGTTCACAATACACTATCTGACATGTTTTAATATTTCTTTAATTTAATGACACTATTTTTTAAATGTTTCTTCATTCCTTGTCATGAAATTGTTACTGAGTACTTTTATAGTTTTAATGACTTACAACCAGTTCTTTTGATGATTTGTAGGCATGTTAATTACACACTAATTAGTCTACCTATGATAAAGACTCCAGCAAAAGTTCACCCAAAGTTTGTTTCTTTTCTATTTTATTTCTAAAGCTATTATATGATGGCGTACCAGCCCAATCGATAAAAGAAACCTCAAAGATGTCACAATACACAATAGAGGCTGAAAACAGGTCACCTAAACGATAAGCTTCCTGATGCCTCTTATTAGCTCAGGGAGAATCAGGGCGCCAGGAGGCTCCAACTCAACCACCTGTCATAAAGTTTGATATTGCTTTAAAAATAATAAAAAATTCTACTCTCAAACTGATAACTTGAAAAAATAATTTTCCTGTATTTTAATAATAGATGTTATGGTTATACTGGTTGCTATGACAACACATACCTCTTCCACATCACCCTCACTCTCCATGGTGTGGAGTTTTTCTTTACTTTTTCTGTTTGGAGATCTACTTCGTGACTGTAATGGTGATCCTGTGGTAAAATCTATATTGTTCTTTCTGAAATTAAAAACAAAATTTAACTTAAATTTCCTATAGTTTACAATATCTGCAAACTTCAAATTGATTGAAATTTAGACATCTGAATAAGATTTGTTTTCATAATTGGTGAACAATGGAACCTGGACACTTAAGTGACAGGTTGAATAAACTTTTTATTATTTCAAAATGAAGAAATTGTGAACAATATAAAAGAACAGAACAGGGGAGGTAAACAAGTACATTTTTGCAACATTATACAATGCAGAATTATCTCCCTGGAGTATTTCCCCCTTTTCACATTTTTATCTTCTAGTGACCTCGTTACCTTTTTTCCACACTGCAGAACAGGTGGTTGAAATGCTAAACTCATTGATGTCAGTGTTGCTGCTAGTGTAGATAATTATGTCGGATATTTTAACTGCTTCAATTGCTTTTTACTTTTAGACATATAAATTTTACCACCTTCATTACTTCGTAACAAATGTAAGTTTACGAACTCCTGGTAAAGTGATACACAAGAAATTAATACCTGGGTTCTAACACTTCTTAATTTTAAGTTATTTTTTCAAAACTCAAAAATAAATTTGCTTTTAGACTGTGTACATAATATTTGTTATTAAAATTCTCAGACTGGTTTAACAAAAATGTTTGTTTGTTTGTTTGATCGGTGTTAAACGTCGTACTCAAAGGTATTTCATTTATATGACGACGGATTCTCCACTTCTTAATCTGCTCTACTAAATACGGCGGAAAACTGGGAGTTAACCTGGTAAAAACCGCCCCCGCGATTGCCGAAGTCACCTCGTGTGACTCCCTCATATACCTCAGGTCAATTGGGAGACTCGAACCCGTGCGGTACATCGAAGGAGGATCTGCAGTCAAACGCGCTAACCGAGCCACGGCGCAGGCTTAACAAATATGATAAAAGTTTATATTCACGCTGGCATATGCTGATTTGTTATGGTGTTCAGTCTTTCGTTTTGTAAATGTATAGTGGAGTCTTCTTTGCTGCCACCTTCATTTAGGGCAGTTTCCTCCACCGATTGGGGTGGCATGCATTCATCAATCATATGAGTGAAATAACTTAAAGTACGGCATAAAGCCAAAACAAACAAATAAATCAGTCTGTTCATGAAATACGATAAAAGTGATACAGGTGGCATTGTATTTCGGTGACCAAGGATAACAAAAAGTCGCGCTTAATATTTATATTTTCGGCTAAGTTTCCTCTATCAAGGGCATTGTGTTTCAAGCCTACATTCATGCTGTAATGCTGTGCACTGGAGGAACATGATCTTTCTACAGAGTTAGTGACTTTTGATTTTTATACTGTGTAATTGTCAATTTCTTGTTTGAATACACCACCGTCATATAAGTGAAATACCCTTGAGCAGGGCCTTAAACACCAATCAATCAATCAAAATTAACAGTCCTTGGCTACTTTTTTTATTGAAGAGATTCATTCATATCTTATATAAGTGCTTTATTTGTTTTCATTTTAAGAAACCTGTTTCTTTAACGAATCTATTTTTACTTCTCCTAACCTAAAAGAAAAAAACTCTTTTCTTCTGTGATGACAAATCCAAGTTCACAAATGTAAGTTCGTGATGAAGCCACGCGACTAAGTGACAGATTTAGAAACAAGCCAGGCGAAGTGTGTGGGCCAGCCACTAAGTGCTTTAAATCTGCTCTATATTTGTCTATTAGAGTAACCTGCTTTAAAGTGACAAAGTCATGATTATTATGGGAGAGTAGTAATTGAGCACTAAAGTAGAGTCAGACATGATATAAGTAAACAGTAACATCTAGGACTATTTAAGCAGAAACTGGTTTAAAATAATCTTTTATTTAATTTTAGTTTAGCCGTACTCATTTTACTCACAATACGACGTCAACTTAAAAGGTGACGGTTATTTGTCATTTAACAGTATAATGGGTGACGGAAACCACCTTCGTCGTCAATAGCAACAAGCAGACCAGATAAAAGAATTACAGGTTGCAAAAAAAAACAATTCCTGCACAAAATTGAATGGATCTTTGTTATACCCTAAATGCTCAACAAATTCGACCCCATTTACCACTTATAAAACTACATTTTATGAAAAGGTTAAGACGTGTAGAAACACACTGTTGAAATTTGTAATAAGTTCATACTTTAAGCTACAAGAAAATATAAGCTTTACTTCCAAGCTCACATTAATACCTTCAATAAATGACTTGAAACATGTGTCCATGGAGGTCGAATTAGTTGAGTATTTAGGGTAACTTGATAAGAAAATATTCAAACCTAAGTTTTTTTTAAATAATAGGCAACGTTTTCATAAGTTTGTTATTTCTGTTTTTCCTATTTCTGTGAGATTATCTTAACTCATAAAGGATTTGTCTCTCAATTTTATATTCTTTCCACTAATTCTTTAGCCGTCAGTTTTAAAAACCTGAGGTGGTTTGCTGTGTAATAAATTTTATGAACAATAATGACAATTTTCAACTTACGAGTTATACTTTCCACTTTTATCTATTGCTGTCAGATTGTCTAAACTTGTGACGGCTTTATCTCTCTCCTCTCGCATTAACTGTATTTGGCGTAATGCTTGGTCTCGTTCCTCTATCGCTCGTGATTTTTCACGCAAGACCTCATCGCGCTCCTTAAGGGCGAGCTCAAACCCTAGCTGCAGCGCTTTTGTCGGTGTTTGATCATCGTTAGGAGATTCTGAAAAGAAACAAAAATCATTTAATAACGATTTATTGATTGATTTCATGACGGCTTGGCAGCCAAATGGATGGTAAAAGACAAGAGTGCCACCGGATAAGGACAGGACTGAATATACCTCAGTCCACTGGGAGACTTGAACCTGTGCGGTACATCGAAGGAGGATCTGCAGTCAGACGCACCAACCACTGAACCACAGTGCGGGTCCCCTAGTTAATGATGCAAACAGCTTAAAAGAGTTTGGTTTCAAGAACTTTCAAACAAAAAGATTCACTAATAAAGATAATGGTTGATTTATTTTATGCTTGGTGTTTAAGGCTTCTTGTTTTTTCAGGGGGGCGATTTCTCTTCATTTGGTTTTGTTTCTTTGATTGTCGTTAGTTGTACTGAAGAGTATTTCACCTACAATACATGTACATGGCGAAATTACGTTGCCGAACTTGCTGGTGTATGGTGGAAAACCGAGAAGAATCCTTGTAAAAACCATCTGCCAACTCTGCAGTCACCAGAAAACTCCCTGATATTTGTAAGGTCCACACGGAGCTCTTCATTTGGAGTTATTTTCAGGTCTCGCTTTAGTCTGATCAACAACTTTTTTATTTTAATTGATTTTTTGGGGGTTCAACGTCATACTTAAAATGTATCAAATGTATTTCACTTCCAGGAAGATTTTATGCTGCTCGATTAACCAGGATAATTGTGAAGAAAACTTGCTAACAAAAAAGACCCCAGAGCTGGACAAAGACATTGAAGAAATGCTTTGCCATCTTTTCTACGAGATAAACCGTTCATTTAGAGAGATGTACCAACTTTCGCAATGTATTTCAGTCACCCCGCCCTGGTGTCTGTGTAAATCTACTTCTTTGCTTTTTCTTTGCCTGTCTTTATGACTACTATCTTACACACTCTTTAAAATATAACCGCCTTTTATCCGAAAAATTTTCAGTGTTAATGTCACCTGAGAGTCTCTTTCACCTGACTTTAATTAATCCCTTTGATCTTTTTACCTGTCCACCTAAACCTGCACTGAGCTCTAACATGTACATGTACGTGTTCTCAGCTCAAATGCACCAATGTTTAGTAAAGAGCTTGGGTACTGGGTACCCTAAGCTTTCTAAAAACAAAACAAATTTCTTATTACAGTGTCCCACGCACCAACGTGACCAATATTGAAAAAAAAATTGAAAAATTCAACATTGCACCAAATCCTTGCAAAATAAAATAACATTGGGACAACCAAATTTGAAGGTCTGGCTGTTCAAAAGGCATTCAAAATAAAAATATAATAATTTTGCGCCATCGATACCATAGATGTCTTTTTCCTCTATTTGACTTCTGCGATAGTATAACGATATTCCATAACACTTTTGCAATAATTAGGACACCTAGTTGATCCACTGAAAAGCTTAACAAAATAAAGCAGTACAGAAACTCCGAATAGGTCCATAGTTTTTCTCAATTTGTTGTCCGTTTATGATTTACATTTCTCCTGAAGATGACTAAAATAAAGTCGAAATATTGAGACAAACTATGGACCTATTGGGAGTTTCTTCACTGCTTAACTCAGCACACCATTTTAAATATGTATTGTTGTCAAGTGGATAGGATTTTGTTTATATGTATTTTGAAGCTTCAAAATCTGCATTGGCAGTTATATTGCTCAAGTAAATGGTGGAAGTGATAGCTCGTGAGACGAAAAGCTTTGAGTGGCTTATGAATTCCACGGTTCCACCATTCTCGAAAGCAATATGATGGTCTTCAAACTGCAATGTGTAATATAATTACATTCCTTTTTTAATTTTTACCCACTAAAAGGGGATAAATCACAACGTTTTTCTACTGTTTACTGGAAAATTTAATACCAACTAAGTAAGGGCCAGTATAAGAAATGCGAGGTACCCTAAATGCTTGACAAATTTGACCCCCTTACAACTTATAAAACTACATTTTATGTAAAGGGTAAGAAATGTAGGCATCCAATTTTATTATTTTTATGTTCAGACTATAAATATCCATAAATAAAAGTTTTAGTTCCAAAATTCACACTTAAACATTCAATAAAGTACTTAAAGTTTGTGCCCTTAGAGGTCGAATTTTTTGAGGATTTGGGGTAATTCATGACATCAACTCCATCTTAGTGGTTTGATTGATTGATTGGGGTTTTACGCCCTACTCAAGGTAATTTCACTAATATGACGATGTGCCAGTCCAATCGGTGACAGCAACCACCGTAAACGACACTGGCAACATGCAAGACAGGACAAAATATTTACATTGACAAAACAGTACACCATAACAAGTCGACAGATGGTTTTGCACAAACAGGATGCAAACTAATAGTAAACATAATAAAAGTGTTCTTCGACTGCAGCCAAATATCAGTTTCATCAGTGAAAAAAATCATGAAATTTCAGCAACAATAATTAAATGCTTTGCAAAATATAAATGACTCACCTACATGTACTTACTGTACACTAGCTCACACGAAATATTTACATAAAAACTATTTACTAACTAATGCATTTAATAACAAACACAAGTGT
Organism: Katharina tunicata; assembly: GCA_032466195.1. Classification (NCBI taxonomy): domain Eukaryota; kingdom Metazoa; phylum Mollusca; class Polyplacophora; order Chitonida; family Mopaliidae; genus Katharina; species Katharina tunicata. The sequence continues at coordinate 26,567 of JAVFBZ010140775.1, forward strand.
TGTAAACCAGTAGTAGTTGTTATATCCACAGGTCAAGGCACTGTAGTATTTCCCAGGCTGTTGTGGGCCACACATTAAACCCTACACACAACTAACTGTACCTGTGTCACACCTTTATGCATATACTTTAATTACTCTAAAAAGTTTACCTGGAAATCATTACAAAGCTACATGTACTGTACCTGTGTCAAGAAAGTAGATTGCAAGACAAGCTTCTATAAAGTCGAGCTCCAAACTGCTTTAATAGACTCCATCATGGCTTGCACATATTGTACTTTGGTCTAATAATTACTGTTAATCCTAAACAAATTCAACCCTTAACGGTTTACCACTTAATAAATAAACTACAAGTTATCCACAGACTAAAAACATCTTATTACCTTCAGGTATATGTATGAAACTCCCAGAAACTAGTTTCTGTTCAAAACTCGCCTTTATAAATTCAATATTTTTAAATTTAAAAATTGTGCACTTTTGATCAAATATGTTAAGGATCACTACAATGAATATCTGCGTCATAAAATCTAAATTTCATAATACCCAGGGAACGGACATATCTTTTTACATTTCCTAAACAGTATTACTGATATTCGCAGCAAAATCTGAATTTTATCCATGTATTTGATTTTCTGTGTTCAGCGCTGCGCCGTGACTCAGTTCTTTAAGCGTTGCACTACAAAGTCACCTTCACTATCACTATACCAGATATAGAATTAAATCCCTCTCTTGACCGTACGTATATAAGGGAAGATTTCCAGTGGCAGCGGAGAACATGGAGTGGGTTTAACAAGATTTCCTCTCAGTTTTTCATTAAACAATAATTGATTTATTAATTAAACAGCTAAAAACACTTTCAGAATTAAAATAAATTAAATATAATAATTTTAACAATGTTTTTTTTCCTCTTAGTTTTCCAATAAACAATAATTGATTTATTAATTGATCAGCTAAAATCACTTTCAGAATAAATTAAAATGAATTGAATGTAATATTTTTACCATGTTTAAGGTAGATGTGCTTGTGCAAACCTTACCACTGTGCAAGCATGTAAGATAAACAAAGGGGAGCTAACTGCCCTAGGGCAGAGTTTCACAGTTTTGAAAAAACACCCAGAAAACCAGGCTCCTATGAGTCACTAATTTCTAGCTCTACTGGTTTTCAACTGCCTTGGAAGTTTCAAATTTGTTTTTTCAACCATGACTTTAGGCTACATGTACATGTAAATATGTAAACCACAGCTTTACTTCCGTTGTTGGTGGAAGTACAGCTGTGGTTGATCCTTCTGAGACTTTGTTTTTTGTTTTCTTTTAATTAAAAAAATTGAATACAAAAAGTTAGTCATAGACTCTAGCATAACTGTGCTGCAAACAGTTATACTTGTTATTCTATCTGTACAAAGAAGCGGACATTTTTATTTAAAAAAAGGATTATTTTGGTGAGATTTTCTTGTTTATTTATTTTTATCTTTTATTTCTGGTTTTGTAATGTTGAGGGTATTGTCTTAGTGTGATTTTCATCCAGCATAACTACATCTGTATTTGTTATTATGGCTGAAGTAAAAACTTAGTTGATCCTGCTGTTTTATCCTTTGTTTGCTGTATATATATATACCATAATAATTTTGTTTAATACAGTGCTCAGCTATTAATGGAATCTTTTATTCTCTGCAAATGCTTTTTTTCTCTCCAGACAAAGAAGAGCACATTTAGCAAACTGACAAGTTTTGTGAGGTTTTTTTTATTGAGGGTAGTTTTGCTTTTTTTTTTAATTAATACAGCAAGTTAATAACTAAATAATAACAAGGAAGAGTGCATTTGCTAAACTGGAAACATTCCCTTATTTATACATTATATCTTTGTAAGATTTAGTATTTGCTGTTTATGCTTTTTTATCTATAGCAGTTATGGAAGTAACAAATTTCACTCTTACATGTATGATTTGAGACACCCTGTTTTGGATTTCTGGCTAACACTATGCTGTTCCTCCAATGTAAGTAAGACGGTATGGATGTAAGCTTACAACACACTGCCTTTAGCCAGAGGCCCAAACTGTTTAGAACTATAGCTACATGTACATGTAGAGACAAAAAGTTGTCCCCTTTACTGGCAATAATCATCGACAAATTCTCGTTAAGTTTGAACACTTTTAATTAATGGAAGATGTTGGTTAAAGGAGTATAGTGTAAAACCCTAATCAAACCCTGAAAAAAACCTTAAGCAAGGGCAGGTTACTCTTGCCACCGACATGGATTTCCTGAGATAGGATTAAACGATAAGGCCAGAGAATAGCTATTCATATACACATTCAGCGGAAGATCATGTTGTGTATATCCGTATTTTTTATTAAATCACCCCACCTTCAATGTCCTATTTTAATATAAAAGCCATAGCTAAAATGTACTTAAATCCGAGATTTATATATTAACATAACATGCAATGTGTGAAAATCTTATTAAATCTATTAAATTACCATAAAAATACATCACATGAATCTCATTGAATGTTTTCATATCACTTTATTAAAAATGATAATTCTAGTCAGGCTAAGAAAGAAAGATTAATTAAATTAATTCCAAATTGAAAAACCTAAGCTCTTTTACACACAATATTTTTTTAAATATATTTATAAAAGTTATCAAAAAAACCAAAACTTATTTTCCATTTTTTCCATATTCATACATTCTGATACTTAAGGTTATTTCACTCATATGATGGTGTACAGCCCAATGGATGAAGGAAACCACCCTAACCCATACTGGCAACACAGAAGACACCAAGCCAGAAACAGGAGACCACAACAAATCAGGTTCCTGATCAATGCTCTACAGCTCAGAGAACAACAGGGTACAGGAGGCTCCTGCCAACCATCCACTATAATAATATACAATTATTCATTTATTTTATTTGCTTGGCGTTTAATGTTATACTCAACAGTATTTCAACTAAATGACGATTTTTAGTTGCCGGGGTATGGTGGAAACCGGAAAGAAACCTCTCAAAGGCCACCCCGCAAACTCTGCAGCCACTGGGTATACATGTATAATTACATGTAAGTCAGCTACAAAAATCAAACCACAAAGTTCCAATTTCTTTTCCCTGTTACATGTACACATGTTGTCATTGTAAACACTCATAAATAGAGGGGTTTTTATTTTAATTGAAGAGCAGTGCTCTTCTGCTGTGAATTTTAAGATCAACTAAGTTTTAGTAAAAACCTTACAGATAAAGTGGAGTTATGAAGAGTAATAAAAAGTATATGTTCATGTATCTAATCTTTATATATAGCATTGGCACGCATGTATTTGAGCTGCACATCAAAGTTAGGGGGAGTGATAGAAATGGATATACATGTAGCTACATCTCTACATGTACTTTAAATTTATTTAATAAAAACTTGGAGATGGAGAAAGGGGGGTAATATAAATAGATAAGTTAATTCACTATATTGTACTACTTATATGTACAACAGGAACACTCCTTTACACCAAGCCTTAACATTTAAAGTACCCCTGACTGCGCTGCAATTTCATTTACCTACTTGTACTCTATGACTTCAATTAAATGTATTGTAAATAATAATTGATGTATTTTGGCCAGCACTTATTTAACTTATCTAAACCTACTGACACACAGTTACGCCTCAGATATGATAAAGTAAAAACTTTCCGTAAAAAAAAAAAAAAAACATGACTTTAAATAACTCAAAATAAAATTGTTTTTTCTATTCTTGTTTTACAGTATACACCTGTTAGAACTCTTGCTACCTAAGGGGACTCAGCATACTATTGCAACACCTAAATGTACAATATACTGACACAACTCAGCCACCGATACAAAAAAGTGAAATCTTACCATAACTTCAAATCACTTAAAATAAAACAGTTTTTTAACCCCTGTTCTACAGTACGTGTAGTTAACAGTACACACGGAAGAAACCTGTATGAAATCGTGTTGCTACCCAAATGGGGGCCAGCAGACTTAAGGCAAAGCTACTGATCGTGGCACAGGTAAGCCCTGCAATGACTAAATTAAAATCTTGCCATCAGAATACGACAAAATAAATCAATAAATCAAAACTCGAAATAAAATACAGTGATTTCAACCCTTGTTGTATAATACATACCTGTTACCTGTACAAACGCCTGTTTTACCTGACCACTAAATGCAGTATTTAGGTCACAGGCTCACAGGTGAGGTGAAAATGCAATGTTAACTAACATCCAGGTAAATCTGGGTCAGATGAGCTTACTACTGAACAAATATTGACTTTATATAGCTTGAGAATAAACTCTCTTAGAGCTAGTGGTGAAAGTATTGTCGACTGAGGTGATCTGTAATGTACCAAATCGTTACCAAAAACACTTGTTATGTTTTTCAAGTGAGATTACAACATTTTACAACTCATTTCAACTGCTACATTTATTGCCTTGTGACAATTCAATATAGATTCTATCTTTGTTTTAAATACAAGCGACATCAGACAAGAACTGACAATTATATTTGCTGAACAAGAAACAAAGCAAAACATAAAAAAAAACACAAAAGAGGAAAGAGTTTTGGTTGGTTTAGACGGATCAAACTACGAAAGGATTAACAAATCTGGATTAATTGAAGATTAACTGGTCATATAAAGTTGGCAGGTGGTAGGTTTTGGTTGTCATTGTCTGTTCAAGCTAGAATTTGAATCCTTTGATGTTGATGGCTTCATTAAGCTTTCTGGTGTGTATTTCCTTGCACTGAGCGGAACGCAAATTTCTACCTTGTATTTTATTGAAAAGTGAGAGACATACGTACATGCTATATGTGCCATGTTACATGTATATGTGCCTCGTAAAAAACAGACTGTGATCTTCCTCAAACTGACTTCTCATTTATTAAGTGGTGTAGACAATCAGATTTGTGTAATGAATTGAGCCTTCAAGCCACAGTTACAACCATGCAGTTATTGCACTCATTTGACAGCATGTCAGCCCAATGGATGAATGAAACAATCGTCAACAACATTGGCAACACAACAGGATGGAAAACAAAATTGATTGAATGATTGATTGATTGGTGTATATAATAATCTGGAAATATCCTGCCTTTAGCCAGAGGGCCGGAAAACAAGACGCTTGAAATAAATCTGTTCATGATGCCCATTAGCTGAGAGAGCAACTGAGCACAGAGAGCTCCCAACCAACCAGGAAAACAGAAACTAGTGCAAAGGAATCTCTCTCTGCACATTGAATTTCTTTTACGACAAAAAGCCCAATCTAACAAAAAAAAGCTCAATCTAACAAACAAACAAATCCTATCAAATGTCTTTCTCCTAGACTCAAGATTTCCATGACAGAATTAATAAGATTTCCAATTCCCAGGAAAAGAAGTGCCAGAAAAAACATTATTGATCATATTGATTATTGATGCCCCTTTACTCAGAAGGCAACTGGGCAAAGGAAGCTCCCAACAAACCAGAAGAACAAAAACTAGTGCAAACAAAATATTGCACACTGTCATGTGCGTAAACTAACGGTAAGTATGACAAAAGGCCCAATCAATCAAACAAACAAACACTCAATATCAAATGCCATCTCCTCCATTCCCACCAAGTTGCCCAATTCCCACATCCACATACACTAATTACACAGTGGACCCTCTCACCCCTGGGCCTGTATGATGGTCAGGTTACTACAGGCCAAATATTGACATAACAAGTTAACAACTACCACAATTCACAACAAATTTCGCCCCTTTACCACTAAACAAACTACAGGTTTTGCAAAGGCTAAGAAGTGTAGAAAAAAAAATCTTGAAATTTTAAGAAGTTCAGACTTGAAACCATCACAAAAAAAAAAATTAAGTTCCGAATTCACATTTATTAATTCAGTAAATTACTTAAAACTTGTGCCCTTTAGGTTGAATTTGTTGACGATTTAGGGTAACTACAATTGTATATGTACATGTAGGTCATCTGTTAAGAGAAACAGGGCTTATCTGAATTCCAATGGGTTGTTTAGCCTCCGTTTGGTCTCTAAGTGTTGTAACTGTTTCAAGGGGGTTGTTATGGGACCAATTTCTGGACGAATACATGAATATTCTCTGAAAGGAAATTGGGCTTGCTCTCGTAATAAAGAGGATTAACTTTTAGTTATTAATTATAAACTGGGTGTCTCAAATTCAAATTTTCATGAAAAAAAGGGTCTCACAGCTTTCTAACACCTATTTCTCCCAGTTCTCCTGTGAACTGGACAAACCTACATGTAGTAAGTCTGTTAAATGCAAAAATGAGTAAAACAAAGGAAAACTGTTTTGCTTCAGGATTAAGCAACTTAAAATAAAATAAATTTCAGATGAAAATACTCAGAAGTCTTTCCAGTACATTAGTTTTGATTATGTTCACTGGTTTAATCTGGTTACATAAAGACTTACTACTAGGTTTTGCCTGATCAAACCAATTGCACAACCAACAAAATCCATTAACAAAAACCTAATATGTCAGCAACCGGGAAGAGTTTCACACACTTTAGTCTGATAAAATGAAGTGGTAAAACCTAGTAAGTCCAAATATGGGCTTAACTAAATTTTCCCCAAAATTCGACTTACTAGGTTTGTCCAGATAACAGGGGAATTTTAAATCGCCAAATTGCAGGGTATCTCATCACAATGGCTTGCCAGTCAAATTGTTGAGGATCACACACTCAAGGGATCCATTAACAAAAGGGAAGCACAAGGGCGCTAGAAACTTTCACCCTACTATACATGTATGTACATGTACTTGCAAAGGATTTCCAAGAAAAAGTTAGCAAGACCTACTTGTAGAACAAGTCTGCACTGCGAGACATATCCCGTGGCCTGCAGCAAACAAAAATGAATCATGTGGCTGCAGACTTTGAAGCATGTATTATAAAAATATGCCTCAAACCCTTGACATTTGTGATGTGTGCATTTATAAACTAGCTTTTTAAGAAAACCATGGTAAAATTGTAAAATTCCGGATCCGTTATGACTTGCGTAGTACTATGACTACTATCAGGTAAATATTGCCCAATTTTCAGAACAATCCTAACATTATTGACAGAGAAATAGTCCATTTAGTTTAATTAGTGTTACATCAACAACAACAAGAACAAGAACAACAAAAGCGCCAACAAGAGAGTGAGTATGATCTAGACCCAGTTCACCACGGGGTAAAAACTAGTCACATGCAGACTTAAGCACACAAAGTTTGCAAAATGCAAATGATAGCTATATTGTACAGTGCAAATGTCACCATGGCAACCTGGGTCTTCGCTGAATAAAATCAGTGAAAAAATGCTGAGTCATGGCAACACAGCACTTCCTGCTTTTAACAGTTTATCTACACAATTTTTTTTTTTTTGACAGATGTTATGTGTGAAAAAAGATGAAAACAAATTATAAGATGGTATGATGTATTTATTAAAAGTTTTTTTGTTTATGAACACAAAGTAAGCATAATAGCATATTAAACAGGAAATAACTAACCTCAATGCACATTGTTATTTATTAAAAGACAACAAAATTATCTTCCTTTTTACCTTACTAATACTTATATACAAAACCTCATTATCTGTCACACCTTAAATTGGAATTGACTCACCCAAGCCAGAGGTCACAATAATATTGAAACATAGCCTCAGGGAAGGGTCAATATTAAATGGAAGGTAAGATTTTTGTTTTAGAAGGGAGGACTAGCTGTAATTTGTACATAATTTATGCTGTAGCCTTGGGACAATAAACATCCTACAAAAACATTACTATGAATGAATTGAGACCAGAATAGAAACAACAAAAATACTATGGCTGTGTCATTCAAAAATTGTATGCTGCCATCAGTCTGTCACCATTGAACTAATATGTACATAATACATGTACGACCAAAGGATCACAGGCCACAGGTAAACTGCTCTCTGCTTGCTTCACTGCCTAACCCTACCAGGCCAACCCCCTCCCTAGGGCCCCCTTCTCCACCAACAACAGCAAATTAGCAGGACATTTAATTGGGGAAAAATTCAGCGAGGACTCAGCAAGTGCTTTATAGGTGTAGTCCACAGATTTCCCTCATCTCTGACTTTTCACGACTTCAAATCTAACCAACAGACTGTAAGTGGGTTGGCCTGTAAAGGAAGGTTGTGGGTTTAGTCCAGCCTCTACTTAGTTTTCCTCCCAGAAAAAATAACGATTTGTTGTTAGAAGTTATAACATCATAATATACTCGGCAAGGACACTAGTTATCGTGTTGAAATGTCGTGAAATAATAACAACGAAGTTGATATCCATAATATAAAAATGTTCTAATAATTCTTACATGTATGATGTAGCTGAAAAGTATTTTAATCTATTATGCCGACAGGTGCCAATATATCAAAATTTGGAGTTGGACAAACTTTTATGCCACATATTTACACAATTGTATCAAAATATTGCAGTAGTCATTGTACATGCCTACTTGAAGTAAGGCAGTTTTCACAACACACACAAACAATTTGTTACCTTGTAATGTAACAGCACTGTCTATTTTACATGTCTGTCAGCAAACAAGTGCTTAAAACACACACGTCAAACTCGCTTAATCAAACAGGTAAAAAAATCTGCCAGACAGGTAACACAGTAAACGAGAAACATTCAAACGAGTCTCCCAGGTAAGAAGTACACTTACAAACCAACTCGGCAGGTAAAAATAAACCTACAGCTGGTTGTTCTAGCACGACTTTGTTTATAAACAAATACAAGTCTCCGTGATCTGTTTGATGTCCTTTAAAAACATTCAATAAAGTCGATGTTCTAGATCGTAACATGTATGTTTTTGGGGGTAGCTTTTCACCTTTGAATACCGTGCCTGGCAGAGCAGAAGGATGCAGCTAGATTTATAGTTTGACAGCTTCTAGATGCAGAGAACTGTATCGTTATTAGTCTACTACGTAATCCATATATAACGATACAGAACAGTACTGAACAAAAATGTGTAATTTTTAGTTTTGGCACTTATTGGTTTGAACTTATCCAAGTAAGTGATTTTCAATTCTGTTTGGTAAATTGAACTTTCAGAGATATTTTATGTACATGTATCAAAAATGCGCACCTCGCACATTATTAAAATGTAAAAGCTTATTTTATTTGTCAACGAGGGTAGAAAGATAGCGGCCAAATTGGAAAATCTAGCTCAATCACTCGACTTTTGTTTTGAAATTACTGCCGCATAGTGAGTTTTTCACACTCAGAAGTTACTTCATATACAATATTTTTTATAAAACTACACAAAGAATTGGAGAAAATGTATAATAAGTATCGAATACAAGTAAGACTGTAATGTTTTAGCATGGCACAGTTCTGTAGCTAGACAGCTCCTTGATTTTATGTTTGATTTAATTAGCTTTCATTGGCATGGATTAATTGCATTTATTGTACATACATGTATGTAGCTTTAATGAAGTCAATATTCAAAATCATAGCCTGTATATTTTCCTGATGACTACACTTCTTGCATTGCAGCTGGAATAGATGTCCAGACCTATAAGTTGGCTATATAACAACTTCCACATTTCTTTGATCTTTTTTCTTTTCCATGGCCAAGCTTCTACCAATCAGCCATTTATGAATAACAATGCTGTGTTTCCTTTTTTTTATGCCGTACCCAAGGTTATTTCACTTCTTTCACGGCGCGCCAGCCCCAATCCGTGACGGATTTTGTTTGTTTGTTTGATTGGTGTTTAACGTCGTACTCAAGAGTATTTCCCCTATATGACGACTTACTAATCTTAATAATTTGCGTTGCTGATGTATGGTTAGCTCAGAGAGCACCAGGGCACATGAGGCTCCCACCCAACCACCCGCTGAATAACAATGCCTTTGCATACTAAAATACTTTAAAATAAATTGAACTACACATCTAAAATCATTCTATCTTAAATCCTCAACCAATTCAACCTCTAAGGGCACAAACTTTAAGTAATTTATTGAATGTTTAAGTGTGAATTTGGAACTAAAACTTACATTTTATGGTAATTTAAAGTCTGAACTTCATAAAAAATGTCCTAATTACATGTACAAGTCTACACTTTTTTTACCCTTTGCATAAAATGTAGTTTTATAAGTTAAAGGGGGTTGAATTAGTCGAGCATTTGGGGTGATACTGTTTAAGGGGAAAATAATTATATTTCAAACATATTAACTAACATCATTTCTTTTTAAAATGTAAAAAATTTGCTCTTTCAGATTTAAACCCAGGAACTTCTGTTAAACGATACTGCACAGTACAGAGACTTAAATGAAATAAGTTGGTTTTTGTGTATCAGTATATGGTCACACACTGCTTATATTTTTATCTTTTTCACTTTATAGCTCACCTTAAACAAATCAATTCACCTTTCAGGTAAAAATCTGACTGTAGATTGAATTGAAAAATCACAATCTGGCTAAGTTGGTATGTTGGTATGTTGGTATGTTTCCAGATTATACTCATGTTGTCATTATTAGCACTGCTTGGATGAACATTATCTTTCCAACAGCAAAAACACTAAAGTGACTACACATTTTATGGTTGCATAAAGAGTCCCTGTCTACTGTTGGAATACAGCCCCGTCGTATAAGGGAAATATCCTTGAGTCCGCCGTTAAAACAACAATTAACCAATAAATACTGAAAAATCCATGACATGAAATGCACAACAGGTATCCTAATCAAGGTCATATTATCTTTAGGTTTTTCAATTAATCTAAAGCTTACCTTTGTTAATCAATTAACCTTTCAGGTGCAAATCTCTTTCTTTATGTTGTACTATATTTCCACGAAATGAATTGCATTGTACCCTTATCAGTATAATCACACATTGCATATACCTTTATCTTTATCAGTTAATCTACAGCTTACCTTAAACCAATCAATTTACCTTTAGCGTGTTGACCGGACTTTATAGTGCAGATTGTATTCAAACTTTCATATGTACCCATATTGATATTAAGACACGCATCATACAATACCTTCATATTTCCCAATTAATCAATAGTTAACTTTAAACCAATCAATTTCACTTTTTCAAATTAAATCACTTTTGTGGAAAGTCTTTCTATATCTCACATTAAATTAAGTGCACAGCAAAACCGTCGAACAGTATACCTTGTTATCTTTCTCAATTATTAATTAGCTCACCTAATAGCAATAAATTTACCTGTCTTACTAACCTAAATCCTAAACAAACATAAGTTTTACTTATTTAAGAATAAAAGATGTAATATACATGTACTTAGGATTTTCTGTCTGCCTAAATAACAGTATACCCGGAATCCTAAACAAAATTTAACCTATACCTTTAAGTAATTTATTGAATTAATAAATTTGAGTTTGGAACTAAAATGTACATTTTCTGGTACCCTAAATGCTCAATAAATTTGATCCCCCTTTACAACTTATAAAACTACATTTTATGCAAAGGGTAGGAAGTGACTGTGTAGGCATGCAATTTGAAATTTTTATTACTTTAAATTACCAGAAAATATATGAGTTCCAAATTCACATTTAAACATTCAATAAATTACTTAAAGTTAGTGCCCTTAGAGGTCCAATTTGTTAAGGATTTAGGGTAGTTTTCATGTCTGAACTCACTTTTAAGTGGTTAACAGGTCAAACTTGTTGAGGATTTATGGTATTTAAATCACAGGTGTATATGACGGTTTGTTTGATTGGGGGTTAAGGTAATACTTAGGGTTTTTTCACTCATTTGATGGTGGGTCAGTCCAATACGCGGAAAACCCCAACAAACAACTCACAGGAGATTTACCTTTTTCAATGTTATCATAATGCCATTAGGTAAGGTAAACTCAAAATGTACAAATTGTACAATGTTTGTTAGCTTCATTATGGTTTAGGTCATATTAAAGGTTATTTCACTCATATGACAGCGGTGCCAGCCTAATAGGTTAAACAAAATCACCCTGAAGGACACACGCAAGGCGATTTCTTGGCGTCCCTTCACTTGGAGAGCACCAGGGCACAGGATGCTTCAGACCAACCACCTCACCTAATTCATGTAGGTGGAAACACACAAAGCAACACTGGACATTTACCTTCAATGTTATTCCATAAGTAAGGTAAACTTTCTTCAAATGAACTGCACAATGTTTGATTGATTGATTGGGATTTTATGCCTACCCCAGAAAATCATGCCATAGTTTGAGTGAAATCCCAAGTATTGGGGAGAAATTTTGAAAATAATGTAGGATTTGGAGATAGATTTGTGATTTATGATTTTGTGTCGGTGAGAAATTTTAAAATTTATCCAGGGGTGTGATGCAATTATGAATTATCGCTTACATGCATTCTAAAGGTGATATGGTGTATAAATCACAGCAGCTTCATTCTTTTTATTGGAAAAACACCCACCCAAGGTAAGCTACATGTTGTCCTATATCATGGCAATGTGTCTATATAAATCCATTCACAGTCGACATATATACATGTTATATATCAGTAAGCACTTACTCTTCTGTGAAATTATAAACTCATATTATTTAGCAAATCCTCAGGTAATTGTAACCTTTATAAAACACACTCAGGCAACATATGTGTTATTTCAATGACAGTGGGCTTATAACTGCCTATTATATAACAGCTCACTGAGCATACATGTACATGTACAACTACATAACACATGTTGACAAATTACAATGTAAATTACACTCCCTGAGCATATAACTGCCTGTTATATGCCAGAACTGAAAACTGATTCCTCTATATATATAACAAAACATCTCAATTCAAACTGTAAATCCAGGGTACTTACAATTGTAGGTAAAGTCCTTCACACAAGATCAGCCCAGTTATCTAAATAAATCCAGAGCACTGGGCATATAACTACTTGATATATACCACTAAGAACTTATTCTTCTGTGAAAATATTAACTCAAACAGGTAAATCCTTCATAAAGCACACTCCTAAAATGATGTGTGTTATTTCACTGAGCACATACATGTAATTGACTGGAATATCCCATCTACATGTAACTAGACATATAAATGGATTTGATATCTCTTTTCACAGGGCATATAACTGCATCAAGCATGTTGTATTAAACCTTTCTTGCCCAGACAGAGCTTAGACTAAGCTATCCACCTTTCAATACTGTCGCAGGTCCCAGGTAGCAACACACAGGTACGATTGTTTAATGTCAACCCATGAATACACTGACCCAGTTAAATGCACAGGTAAAAATAGATCCATAGTAAAGTTGTACCGTAATGTTTCTAATGATATACAGGTAAACTATCAAAATTTTACTGTAATGTCCCTAATATACTTTAAAAATAAATTTCACTGTAACACATATCTAACATATACTATTTTAAAAATGTAAACCCAATTTTGCCCTTAAAGATATAAATGTTGAACTACATGTACTCAATTTTACATAAAAAAATATTGCCTATTTTCGCTGATGAGTAACAAAAAAATAATTTATCTGACTAGTACCTTCAATAATAGTTTGTTTAAGCAGCATTAAGAGGCGGGGCAAATAAGAAAAAGATAACCCTGACAGATTTTACTGAAAAGTTGAAAATCCATCAAAGTTGTGTTATTTAGCATGTTTCTCTTTGTATTACGACATTTTATTTCAGGTGTAGGAAAACCAAAAAGAAACCTCATAAAAACCACCAGGTGATCTCCATAGACATGGGGAAATCCCTCTTGTTTGTCTGTTTGTTTGTTTGTCATTTCACGCTGTACATACAATGTAAGGTTATCTCACACATGTACGAAAGCATGCCAGCTGAATGGAAGAAGGAAACCACTCTAAATGACAGCTGGCAGCACAGAAGACGCGAATCATGTGGCTGCAGGCTTTGAAGCATGTATTACCCTAAATGCTCAACAAATTCGACCCCATTTACCACTTATAAAACTACATTTTATGCGAAGGTTAAGAAGTGTAGAAACACACTGCTGAAATTTTTAAGAAGTTCATACTTTAAGCTACAAGAAAATATCAGTTTTAGTTCCAATCTCACATTAGTACCTTCAATAAATGACTTGAAACGTGTGTCCATGGAGGTCGAATTTGTTGAGCATTTAGGGTATTAAAATATGCCTCAAAGCCTTGACATTTGTGATGTGTGCATTTATAAACTCGCTTTTTAAGAAAAACATGGTAAAATTGAAAATTCCGGCTCAATTCTAGCCCACCCATCTAGAAGACTTGAACCTGCAACACCCATCAAACAGCATCGCAGACAACAAATTAAAAGGCATCGTTCATAGTATGTACTTGGGTAACTGGTTCAGTTTATAAAGCGTAAATTGGTCTTTGACTTTTTAACGCATGACCAGACTTTAAAGACTAGTAATTACAAGGGTCATTGAAAATCAACAATGGATAAAGTTGCCTGTCGATTTCCATTCAGGTACACATAATGGAGAGGTTAAACCACAGGTGAAAATTACTTTCATCGATAAAGGTAAAATGTCATAGCTCTTAAAGTACTTAACTTTTTAGCCAGATGTATCAATGATGCAACCAGACCTTCTTTTAGTTCTTGACAAGGGTCCTAATCATTTTCTTTGTTTGTTTGTTTGATTGGGGTTTTACACCATACTCAAGGTTATTTTACTTATATGACGGCGTTCTAGCCCAATCGGTGAACGAAACTCCCGTAAATGATGCTGGCAACATGCAAGACAGGACAAAACACTTACATAACATTAACAGAACAGGATACCACAACAAGTCGGCATCCTGTGTCTCTTAGCTCAGAGAGCACCAGGGCACAAGGTCCTAATCAAGAAGTTCATAAATAAATTTTGGTAGTATTGCCAAGCATTTATGCAATTTTGAATTTATAGCTACACAATTATGATATGAAACCAAGACAAAGAAACGTTTGTTTATTGCACAGGGCTTGTCTTTCCAAACCATATTTAATCTTTTGAATCAAAAGAAAAGAACGAATTATTGACACAAATTAGTGTTTCTTTCGGAATTTAGCTGTCAGTGGCATGTAACATTATATCCATTCAGCAAGGAACCTGAGCCACCAGGGGTCACAAACAAATGTTCCATTCAACAGAACCAGTCAACCAATGAAATGTTTGTATTAGTATTCATCCATCTTTGTTTTGTACAGTAATTGGTGTGGTTAGTATTTCTTGGCAGGCAAAATAACAATATTACATGATGTTTTAGGACACAATAAATACATAGATTTTTCTTAGATAATTCTTTGATCTTTAAATTAAGGATACTATATTCATGGTTTTTATTGATAAAACATTTATCTAATTTTTTTCGTTCCTTGAAAATTATGTTTTTAAGGAAATTTCTTTCTATTTTATTTTGAAATAACTAGGTTGTTTATCATCCTTTGAATTTAAACTACATTGTATGTCACGCCACATTATTGAAACTGTTAACAAACAATGTACCATTTGATGACATTTGCCAATTTGACAAGCTGCCAGTCAACATAGTCATTGGATATCAAAATTGAGTCAACAAAGGACAACTAGCATTCGCCCTGTTCACACATTCATATTGTTTTATTTAAAGTAAACAAACACCCCAAAAATGTACTGTGTACAGAAAAAAATAAAAATCTTTATGAGCAGTGTCCAAAAGTAGTATGCAATATTCTTCAATGATTTTCTGGAATCAAAGTTAAACCAGCCATTTTGTTGTATGGTGGCTCTTAAAACAACTATTGGCCCATGTCATATCGCACACACCTATACATAACATATATCAAACTGATATAAAGTTTGTTTAATAATTCCCTCAAGCTGAATTCACACAATAAATGTTCAGACTAGTGCATTTTTTTTAATTACATTACTATTATGTGACATGTTTGTTTGTTTGTTTGTTTGTTTGAATGGGGTTTTACAACTCTGAGAAATGATTATGTTTGGTCCATTATGTTATACTATTAAGTGGAAATCACCGTAAACAAAAAATGCCTCTCTGGAGCACGGGTATCAAAAATAGATGTATATTGCCTGTAACAGCTCTTTTCTAGCTAAAGTATCAAATTAGCAGTTACATTCTTGTCCAAAATCTGATAATATAACAAAAAAGAAGTGAAAATGACCCTGACTTTCAAAGAATACAAACGAACACGTAGCTCTTAAGTGAAACGCACCAGTCCATTTCTTTACAACGCACATCATAAAGGACTTCATAAGGTAGCAGACTTTCCCACAGCCTTATAACCATGTAAGTGGATTTCGACTGAAAAGGTCAGCATGGGGTAAATTATCTATCAGTTGTGCAAGGGAGATAATTAACTTGGTGGTACAAGATTTTGTGATAACACTTCTCGCCTGGTTTTCTGGGCATTGTGAGTTAGTTATAGCCCTTGACAAGAAATTGTAAAAACTCAACTTTAAAAGGCTGAGTACAATTGCAGCTGATACAGTTACATGTAGCTGGCACACCAACCCACATACATGCTAAGCGAGGATTTGAATTCGCAAACTTAAGTGAGAGGATCTGTTGACTAGAAGTGTATATCTTGTTTAAGCAGCATTTAGAAGCTGGGTTCATAACAAAAACATGACGACTAAGATGGATTTTCAATTTCTGGGTATATTGGTAATCGATGTTTCGGCCTAGATGCTAAAACGGTCTTAGCAACTAGGCCGAAACGTCGCTTACCAATATACCCAGAAGTTGAAAATCCATCTCAGTCATGTTTTTGTTAGAAGTGTACACTCCACATGCTCCAGAAGTGTACACTCTACATGCTCCAGAAGTGTGCACTCTAAATGCTCCAAAAGTGTACACTCTACATGCTCCATAGGTGTACACTCTACATGCTCCAAGAGTGTACACTATACATGCTCCATAGGTGTACACTCTACATGCTCCAGAAGTGTGCACTCTGCATGCTCCAGAAGTGTGCACTCTACATGCTCCAGAAGTGTGCACTCTACATGCTCCAGAAGTGTGCACTCTACATGC
>JAVFBZ010140776.1:0-11353 GCA_032466195.1 Katharina tunicata
ATTTTATTATTTTTAGCATCTAGACCGAAACGTCGCTTATCAATATCTAAGTCATGTTTTTGTTATCCAAAACGGTCAATATTTTCTTTCCTCGCGGCATTTCCCGTTCTGCTTCCTGTTTTCCAATTAATTCCTATATCAGATGGAAAACCTATCAGATTGAGACCAATTAATTGAATACTTAATGTATAATGTACCAATACATACGTCCATCAACATTCCGGTGAATGTGCTAATTATAGTTTTAAGTAAATTCTTTCGTTATAATAATAAACACAACCTAATCCATGTTTTGTATGTCACCTATAATTAAATGAACAGGGCATATTTACATTTTTTTTTGTTATTTTGCCTTTTTCCTTGAGATCAAATATATAAATATGTATCGGCCGACAAAATATGAGCTTTGAATTTTTTTGGTCATTTTTTGTTTTCGCATTGATTGATTAATATCATGCAACAATTTCCGAAGAAAACATTTTGGTACTAAATTTGTACTTCAAATATTCATATTGAAACCCTTTGTGAAATCAGTTCATTAATATATTGTGAATCTGTTTAATGAATTGTTTCAATCACATATCATTTAATCTGGTTTCTAAAAACTCAGAGTACATACATTTACTATCTTTTAGAATACTTGGTTAACTGTTTTAACAGCGTCTTTACAATCTGTTCTCTAAATGACATTTTAAAGTCTTTTCGACCTATAAAGTTTACAGAAATTATACCGCAGCTTATAAGGGATAATTTTCCTTAAAGAAATGAGTCTTCCCAGAGAACGAAAAGTGTTCATAGACGAGATAAACATGTTTAACAGCGATATTCTAAAGGCGTTACTTATGTCCAATTTACATAATTTACGCTTTGCATGTCTTTTCGATGTATAACGTCTATATATACTATTTATACCATAAAGCCTTCCGCAGGATTAAATTTCTTTCAAGTGTGAACTGTCCCTAGTATGAATATTTTAAATTATCGTATACAGCATTTAATATCCCCATCTGCCTTACAGATAGCAAACTTGAAACCAATATTAAAATCAGGCAACAAATCTAAATTAAGTAATTATCGGCACTTGTCAATTAAAACATATTTTCTAATATTTTACAATGACATGTTTACAAAATAATTTCTATCTGATCTCGATTTGTTGTAAAATGGACAGTCAAACAGGATTTTGTGTCCACTTTAAGATGTAGTTTAAGAAGGTCCCCTGGAATCAATTTTGACGTAATTGTTTTCCAGTGTGACCCTATATACCATAGAACGTAGAAAATGAAACTGACAAATAAAAGTATAATGTTCGCTTCGTACGAGCACACTGGAGTTCAAATGTTTAAATTGTTCGAACAATAATTGTCCATTTTAGAGAAATGATCTTGTCTAACCTTCTAATCACAAGACACGTAATCTTTGTTCCTGGGTTAATAACAAATTATCCATACCAAAAATGAGAAGTGGATCGTTTAAAAATAACATATTTTAAACGGAACGGCGATATGGATTAGCTTATCGTTTGATCCAAAATCTAGAAAGTCTCTACAAGAATATTAACACCATGTACAGTCTTTATGTTATAATATACAATCTAATATGCATGTATATTAACTCATTATTTTTATGTCTTCTAATTTGTATTTAACGTTTCATATCAGGTAATGGTAATTTATTTCGACCATATTAAACGCCAGTCTTGTTGGTTGAATACGTGGCAAAGAATAATAAAGTTTTTATACTGTTAACAAGATTTACGGAAAAATAATTTCTCAAATCATGGACACCCAAACTATGAAACTAGGAGTCAAGCGAATTTTCTTTCTCTGCACGTATAGCTAAGAGTGACGATAAGATGGAATTAAAGGGATATATCAGTTAATCTTAAATAAATGCACAAGCCCCTAAAATGATGTTTATTGTAATACCTTCTGAGTTACTAGGCTATATATACAAGATATAAGCTGAAAAACCAACATGATAATAGTCTGGCTGATTACAAGATGTCAATGCCTGGATTACTATACAACTGTTACTACAGGCAAGTTTTTATTACGTTTTCTTTTAGGTCTGTCACCTTATCTTGTCGATGTAAAATCCTTAACTATGCGAAATAGGCAGTCTGTGAAGATATCATGCAGTGCTTAACATTTTCTTTGTGTTGGAGATGTATGGAGAAGACACATCTACGTCCTAGTCATCCTTGACTATACTTACTAACACGAACCACCTTTCGGCACTTTATTTTTTTTTTCAATGGCTTTATTTATTGGGGTAAATGTTGTTTTTCTTGGTAAATCCATCGTTGAGATTAATTGTAGGCTAAGAGTTCAGAGAAACGATTCAAACAACTTTTCCACAGCTGTGTGGAATGTTAAATGGGCCGTGTGACATTACTAATTACGCTCTCCCTTTTAATGCTGTTAAGAATATGTTATGGCCCAATTGCTAGCAGATGAGTTTGGTTTCGGCAACAGTCGGATGAACATGTCACCTTCGTTAAAATCCGCCAAGAGGTGAAGGAGGCAGGGCAAGGGGTCACGCGCGAGGTTGCCTAGATACTCATTTGAACATATGTTATCTGGAGGGGCCGATGTCTGAAGACATGGCATTGTGTGATTGCGACAAAACATGGATTGGATTAAAAGTTCTATTTGAAACATAATATAGAGTGATATAATCAGGATGAAAATAGATAACCCAAGTGCTTCAAATAATTACAAAACAGAGACAATGTAGATTTTTTTTAGCAGAAAATCGAATTAT
Organism: Katharina tunicata; assembly: GCA_032466195.1. NCBI lineage: Eukaryota > Metazoa > Mollusca > Polyplacophora > Chitonida > Mopaliidae > Katharina > Katharina tunicata. The sequence continues at coordinate 2,767 of JAVFBZ010140776.1, forward strand.
ACCAATTTGAATTAGATGAATTTCTCAGACTTTTAGGTATTAAAGTCTATATATGCATGAAGATAACAAAGGGTTATAATTATTTAATTTTTTTCTTACGCAACGAGTGCCTCGTGTTGGCTCAGTTGGTTGAACTTTGTATTGATGAGTCACCCCTTGTCCGCTTTCTGTATGTAATGTAAACTATCCGGTGGTTGCTGAGGTTGCGCGGTTGTTTTTAAGCAACGTTAATTCGACAATTAATTAAAATACATCTGAGTACCCCCTTAAACAGCAATCAAACCAATCAATGAATATTTTGTAGCTGTACAAAACCAGTGCTTTGTAATTGTGTGCTTCAATATCATGATTCGTAATTCCATTCCTAGTCTAGACAGAGCTTTAATCTAAAGGTACATCACAGGAAATAAAGCTCCTGTCGCTATCAGTCAGTCACAATTTGAAATATTTAATCAAACGACTTTAAGCAACATCGGAAATGTGTCCAAGTCGCAGTCATTCTAACATAGTCATACAATCAGACTATGTTTGTTATCCCACAGGAAGGTTTTGATTGCTGGTATGAATAAACATACTGCAGTGAAAGACACTCATTGCAATAAATACCAAAATATCATTTGTTTCTTGAAAGTTTTTACAATTGATTGCCGTCACCATCTAGACAAACCAATAATTAATGGAATGAAAGAAATAGCGCCGTACCAGATACAGGTTAGCGAGAGGACAAACCTTCATTTGATACAGAGTCAAATAACAATCAGTATACTGATTATAACATCTTCATTTTTCGTTTGTCATTTTGTCATTTAGAAGCTCACAGTCATAGTTCAATATGAAGTTAAATAGAAGAAGGGTACCCGTAGTACGTTTGACACACACCGTATTGAACAATAAGTCTCTCCAATGTTATCACAAAAGGACACTTTGATAATAGTAAGTTTGTAATATCTACATGTGAATGTGCATCAATCTTGATGTGTAGTATTCTGGTCCAATTCTTTTCCGGTTGCACTCGTCCATCCTGTGTCCATCCAATTACACGCGACGCCTCTTACAACAAACGGACCCTGTTTTATTTTAAGCAAACCTTACCTATACTCTCACTTCAGCAACATATTTGCTAACTAAATTCACCACAATTATTCATATAAAGGAGAAGTGTGTTGTAGACTCATTGACTTGTCCCGGTCGGATGGGTTGCAGGAAAACAGAGCACATGCCCCTACAACACGAGCATTCAGGGACCTTACAGATGTCCAGCGATAAACACGTGCCGTCGTCTGCTGCCAGTGAAATAGGTCCGGCTAGCTGGATCAATTGTTGACTCTTTCCGGGTTTTAATTAAGTACAAACTTGCACACTGCGGTACTTGGAAATCAAAGTGCTGTGATTTGTCGATGTTCTAATTGATATTCTCTCATATCGCTATCAATTCTTCGTGATTAAGCCGACAAAAAAAAAAACCTAAATAGATATCGACTGGACAGAAAGTCACGTATGTTTGTCTGAAATGTACAATTCAAAGGTTTGGCTGTATAATATAGAAAATTGTGTTTATAAAAACACAATTTAGTTAGATCTTTCTCAATTATTGTTACCTAATTAATAGTAGAAAAAACATCAACATGGGCTTGTATGAAGAAGTTATTACTGGTGAAAACAATCAGTGGTATTCCTTAGCTCCTTCCAAAATTTCCGGTCGTAACAAATTGTTTCGTGGAGGATGTCTTGTCTAATAACGTTTACCGAATGCGAGACTTGGGTATCGTGTTCAAAATTAGGCTTTTGTTATAAAAGCTGATATATTTCTCAGTTTGTTTTTAAAAGTATAAATGTGTTTAAATTTAAGCCGGTGAGACGAAGTTCATTAAACGATAACAATTATAGGATAAAATAAGTGTTCTGGTATATTTCCGGTGCCACGTTTCGGCCTTGTCCCTAATTGTCTCGGCTTCTATTTGCCTCTAAAAGAAAATAAATATTATAGTTAATTTACACGCAAACTCTCATTTAGTTAAGTGTAGGTTGTCGATTATTGGCTGTAAACAGCTTTTACAGCACGACCCAAAGCCCGACTTATACGAATAAAAAACCGTGAAGCATGCATTCGCTTAGAAATCACATGTATGTTAAAAGTTCGCCTTTTAAGGCTCTCCTAACGGAATGAATGACTGCTTTGGGGTTTTACGACGTATTTAAGCTAGGTTATTCACTTATATTATAGCGTGCCACTCCAATGGGGGAAGGGAATTACCGTATACGAGACAGGAAACACAACAATATATTCACGGAACAAAAACACGACACCACAACAAATCGGCTTACTTAGCTTAGATAGCGCCAGTGCACAGGAGACTCCCACCTAACCACCCGCTCTCCAAACGGAAAAAACAATTCAGTTACTTTTAGATTGCCATAATTATTTCTGATAATAATTTGTTATACGTAAATATATTCAACAAAATATCGGTCCTTTATCAGACTTGCTTAGGCCTGACCACTTCTGTTTGCTAGACATCAGTAATATCCTATAACAAGTTTGAGATCCTTTGCATTTTTCTCACAGTATTTTTTTCAGGTTCAAATAGTAAATTACTGATCGTCCAGAATGACAACAAAGACTTGTACAGAAGAGGTACTTGATTTTGTAAGTATTTGATAGAGGACAAAGGAACACTTCCGTGTGTTGACATTTCACAGCTGCGTCTTTAAAAATACATATTTATCCTAGAAGTAAAAAAAAAACATGGAGGGAAACTAACTCTTTATGTTTGGAATTAGTATGCAAGTATGGACTAGAAGCTATATTGATAGGAAATTTGTCAAACAAGTAAATGCCCGTTAGTTTAGATCCTCCAAACAAAAATCCAATTAGGTTGTCTAATCCACCAATAACGGTTTAAAAAGTCTTGAAATCTTCGCGGGATATTATACGTAATTCTACAAATATCCTCAGAACACAGTTAAATTATGCTGTAAATTACAGAGACCAAAATCACAATATTACCTATTTTATCTTGCCACCATAGTTGGGACTTTCTCGGAATGGTCCAACAACCCACCTGAAACCATCCGTAAACTATCCATACAAAGATGGGCGACAGAGGGTCAACGTGCCAGTTACATGTAGGTGTTACATTAGCATGCAGAGTTTCTCACCTTCTCCACTAACAGACACATTATACCTTAAAAGCTAATGTGGATTAAATATTCTGCCCAAACATAGTTGGTACTAAGAAAAATAATTTACAACAAAACGAAGCAAAGACCTGATCAGACGGAATTTAAGGTATGTCACATTTAACGGATCAGATAATTATCAGTTGATAGTTAGGCGTATTACATGTAGACAGAAGTTATCTTTTTGTCAAACAACCATACATAAAACAAATGTCTCTCACGTAAATAAGAAACGGGTTAAGTCGGCGCTGAACAATCAACAACAAGCTAACATCAAATCGCAACAAAGTTTTTTTAACACCATAATCGATAGGTTTATATTGCTATTTATTTAGTCCAATTCATTTGCTTTATGTAAGATTGCTGGTCTGCCATGCGTCTTCGATACTGGTATTCCAATCGATATGGGTGTGTTGTCAGTGCCCTTAGGTGACTCTTATTCAATGACTGGAGGTTTAAAGCTGCCCGTGTGTTTTTGAATTAATACAGAAATGTCTTCTCTCCTTCTAGAACGTCAGTGTTCGTTCTCTAATGTATCATATTGACATTCCAGAGGAGAAAGCACGACAAACACAGGCAATCATTTATAATTTCTTGACAGCAGTTTGATCTCAAACACGCCTTACGTAATGGACTCCTGATCAATTGACATGAGTCATAGCGCTATTTTCACACCACTGTCAGCTTCACCAAGTCATGTATAATTTCTCCACTGACAGAGTTAGCTATCGTCAGGATTATTTGATTTACAGTTTTTCTGATTAAAAGTAAGAAGACAAAACGAGAATTATGCACACATTTCTGGCACAGTGGGTACAGAATTTATGGAGTTTAACAATACGAAAAATTATTATTTAAAATAATCTTATTCCTTTATGACGATGGTTCAGAAATGGAGAAGCAGGACTATTTTAAGCCATACTGTAGGAAGCAGAGACAAATGCACATAAATGGCGTTAAAGAAAATTTCCGATATAAATTAGAAAAGTTAAAAACATATTTGTGGTAATTTGTTCAGCATAGAACCATTTTGGCGGCAGAATCATAGATAGAAAGGGATGTAGCCACGGGGCTGAAATATTACATGTATCAGTTTAAAGGAGCTTTAATGGACGCTTCCTCTATCTGGTTATAACTCTGTGCACGACCAAAAAAGGCACTAATTTTTTATAATTTGCCATCGGACATTGATGAAACTGGCTTGTGAGGTTTTATAAATAAAAGCAAACAGGAAGTATCAAATCCGTACAATCTTTCCTGTTAGCGACATGTGTTTTTCAAGGTTTCAATCCAATTTGGTTACAAAGAAAGATAAAAGAAGCAGTGAGTAAAAGTTAAATTGGATTTCAGCTTTTTGTGTTACATTATTTCTTCAGCTACTCTAGAATCCATGTCAAGGAAACCAATTATTATCGTTAACATTCTATGGATTTTCTTAATAAATATTACTATTGCGATAACACAGATCGGTTTTATACCTAAATCAGCATTTTAAATGCTTATCAGCTACTTAATTTGCTTTCGTTAAATATTTCATGCCACGTCAGTGTATAAAAAAACCCACCTCTGAATGTGGTGTAAGATGAAATCAATGAACTATTATATAATCTAGAAATACTGTACCTGATTAGACTTACGTTTGGCCAACACGCCCTTTGAGGACATCATTACTCTATTTGACAAAACACCCGCTAAAGTTAATGAAGACTCCATCTACTCCGTATAGGCTATATTACTTTAATCCAGGTGTGCTACTGACTAATTTCTGGATGGGAAAATCATGTAGAGTTATCCTTTTATTTTAATTCAATTTCAGCAGCAGTCTGGGGAGATTGTATGCAACCAGTAGTAATCTTTCAGTTTGTGGAGGAAATAGTTTTAATGCCCTCTTACAAAGTCTGAGCACGTAACGGTTAAACTGATTTCACAGTTTGTATACGTCAAGCATTGCTCCCTTTGAAGTTCTACTGAACTGGATGTAACGAGGTTAACGATGATTGCACGAGAACTAATTTGGTTATAGCAGAATAAATGGACATGACTTGCCTAGGAGCCTAGGGCAGTCTGCGTCAGTTAATAGAGAACAAGTAACGAACTGTTCTAAAATAAATTTTAAAACTAGATCAGTTTCACAAAGGATGCTTTAATGATGTTACGCACGAATTAGCGTTTTCTCTGTTTAAAAATCGTCTACGAAATCAAAACTACAAAATAGTAAAGATGTTTTCACCAGCAACAATTGCATCTCAGGAATGTGTATCGAACCAGAACGCTAAATTAATACGCCATGAAACCATCTATGCTGAGGTTAGGAGTTCCGATCTTAATTGTATCTTACTTGGTTGTACAAATGTACAATAACGTGTTCGTTTCTATTTTAGTTGTATAAATGTTTGTTAATACGTTTAAATGATCAATTGATTTAAATGCAGACTGACAGAGATTATGGACATAGACCAGATAGAAAAAAATGAGAAGTGTTCAAGCATGTATAACCGTGTTTTTATCAATTTGAAAAGGAGTCAAACAACCAGACACTGATTAGATTGCCAACGCTGGAGGTACACTCTTGTTTTCTGATTTTATGATGTAGAATTAAAACGACGAAAGCTAGACCCTTATAATTTGTCATGTCAGTTCCATTTTTTCCATGGTAACAAAATCAGTACGCTGTGGTTTTTGTGGTACGAAGGGTTCACTAGAACAAACCCGTATAGCAAAGTCGACCGGAAAGAAAGTTGTGAGTTGTATAGAGTAGTTCCCAAGGGCCACCACACGGCTCAGTTGGTAGATCCATGGACTGCTGAGTCTACTTCATTCTACTCCGTGTATGATAGAATCTTGTCGATCTTATCTATATAAGAGTTTTCTGGAAGCTGTGGAGATCGAAAGGCGTTTTTTTAAGACGGTTCCTTCTTGTTTTCCATCATGCACCGGCAACGCAGTCTTCATATAAATCAAATACCTTTGATTAATCCGTTAACCATCAATGAAACAAACAAACAAGGCAGATCCGTTGCCACCCCATCCATAACATCCCTGAACTTTAATAATAAGCTTAGTACCAAATACCCAGAGCAGCTACACAAGTTTCTGAAAATGAAATAGTGTTACCCCAGAGTGAATCATAACTTACCTGATTGTTGTACAGGTCACTGTTATACCAAGCTAAGACTAAACAAACTTCAATTCAGCACTATGATTTGGTTGAAAGTTTCCTGATTTTCCAGCCACATATAAAATTAAATGTCTAGTCCTAACATTATTTAATAATAGTTATACGATATGATATACCACTTATTGATCATTTTATTGTATATTTGCTGCAGAATTTAACTTTACTGTACCCCTTATTACAATCACTTTATGACAATCTTGCAATATGAGTTGTATAGTACACCACAGGTTTATGGCAAACGCTCCCTCTCCTCTAACATAATCACCTGAGGTAAATTGTAAATCACTGTCACGTGTTGATCATGTTTCTTTAGCCACACCTTGCGTAATCAGGTATACACGTTCTGTGGAGATCAACAGTCCTGGGTCTCATGGACTGACAAAATCATTACGAGTCTGGAGAGGAAGAAATTGTCTATATCGATCATTATCCATCTGTCATATGACATCCGTGATTTATCACTGTACTATTACTGTAACATCCAATAGGGACAAAAACCCAAAGCGAACACTGTGTTTTTGGCAAAGTCGAATAAAAATAAAATAGTTAAGCTTTAACATTCCTCCTTATTGAATCAATTGACCTGTGAATGGTAAAAAAGACATTTAAGCTAACATATTCAAAGGTCTTCTTGGATACGTTATTGCAGCCGTTGGGTTCAACACGGTTTCTGTTGTCCAACTGTTGCATCAATACTTTACTCATATTTAAATTTATGTTTTGTTTTTTTCCCTCACAATATATCGTCAGACCGTTACGTGAGAGAAAAGTTATGTTATAAGACATACAAATGAGAGCATGTTCTGCTGGTTTTGGACAATGACTTCTGTGTAAGTACAACCAACGTTATATGTAAGGAAACACCATTATTTTAATATGTGTACTTTTACTGTCAAAGAAATAGTCAGACCGTGGTTTACCTTCACACGCTATAATTCTCTGGAAATAGCTTTTCTCAATTACTTCATTTAATGAAAAGATTTTAAGATTAAATAATCACATCAAAATGGGTCACTTTGCGAGCATAACTGCTTTACCGACAAACTTAACTTGTATTGATAGAAACAATTTTTTTGTTGATAAATCATGTCTTGTGTGGAAAAAATTATATCCTCCAGTTTCCAATATTATATTCTCCAGTCTACGATTTAAAGGGTAGGAACAATGAAAATGCCTTTACAAGTTTTCATTATCCCCCTCCCTTCAAAAACATATCCAAGATGTTGTAATCAAAGGGAAGCAATTTGAGAGCTACGGAAAATCCGTAAAAGATCTTTTATTTTAAAGAAGACTAATTAGGTTACCGTATAATTTAATCCGACTGAATCCCTACGATTTCTTACCAGGAAATACATCTAATATTCGATGTGTCTCACAGTCGAGAAATGGGCTATCAGCTCATCTGGAGTCTGCAAGACATCCTGGCATTTCTCTCTCAGAAAAAGACATAGGCCTTATTCATTTTTAGGAATTACTACCGAGGACAGTTGTAAGATTGGTAAAGTCAATTCCCCGCCATGTCTGTGGTGTTTGTGGACTTTGATCAAATAAAATAGTATTTCCTGTAACGTTCGAACAAACTCAACAGTTATTCTTCATCCATCATGATTTCTCGGTCAAATGTGTCAATTCATAAAATCCAGGAGACCCGGATTTACTTGGAAAGTATCATATTTTTTGCACATGTCATATACGTTAATATCATAATATTGCCCATAACAGCTCCTATGAATTCAGCAATATGTCCCCCCCTCCCCATATTTGAAAACAAAACGAAAAAAAAAGCACACACACACAAATCGAATGAAAACATGAAAGAAAAACAATTAACAAAAGAAACAGAAGCAAGTATTTTGATCATTTTTTCACATTCTCAATAGGCTTATTTCAGCAACACTTAGAGATAAATTAAGTCTAGAATTTTACTCATATAGCTGATTCTACGACGTTATTTATTTATTTTATGGTTAATGTCTCACCCATAAATATTTCTGTTATTCAACGACATTTAACTGTTGGAATTATGTCGAATAAGCCGAGGAAATCACCAACACACTATGTCTAGAGTCCTGTCCTGGTTTAGTCTTTAACATGTTTTAATTGTTAAAATTATATCATAGTGTGTAAGTACCAAAGTCGACATAACCAAATTGATTTCTCGTCTCTAGCATCAGCAGAAATGTTGATCAGAAATTAAAGACACTTTGAATATGACACTGATACCTGATG
>JAVFBZ010140787.1:0-21429 GCA_032466195.1 Katharina tunicata
CTCTGTAACCCTGGCGCTTACAGCGCTGGCCCTGCTAGCCTTATTCCCTGGTATTCTTGTTCAACATCGACTTTCCCCGGTACCTTTCGTCCCCTTCAATTATCGGCTTTTGCGTAATGTCTGACCATCTTTAGGCCATTAGCTGTATATATTTACCGCTGCAGGCCATACTTGTATCGCATGTACATAAACGTATCATATAAGACGTCAAGTGCATTCTGCATAATAAAAAAATGGACATAGAGCAGGTAACAGCAAAGAAAATAAAAATGGATAGCTGCCTCGTTATGGAGCTCACGGCTATATTCCAAATGCCCAGTCATACAAGATCCATCACCGAAGTGAATCAATGGACCGTTTTATACAAACGAGCCCCGGGTTCGAATCCCGATGGAGGCAACCAACATTTTATTTCTCTACTTATACAAAAGATGATTTATCGGTTTAAATAAGTCGATACGCCTGTGCCAGTGTAGTTACTTTAAAAATGTATATGTTCTACCATGAGCCTCTGTAGCTCAGTATGTTAGAGCCCTGGTCTTGTTAGCCAGAGACACGACTTCGAATCCCGGTGGAGGTAAGCAAAATTTTCTTTCTCTATATTTGTACAAAAATATATATATATATATGGGTTTTTTGATAAAGAGTAAATCACACTGGCACAGGGATATCGACTAATTAAGCCGATAAATCATCTCTCTATTATTCTAGATAAATTTTCATAGACAAGTTTCTAGATAGACCCGAATCTAGAGTTATTTTGGATTACATATAGGCGCATCTCGAGAAACATGTAACATGTATATTGTGAAAAAAAATATATTGTGAATATGTAACACACATAGGTATAAGGTAAGGGTAATAATAAGCACAACCTGAAAAATGTATCGTTTAGAGTTATATATTGCTTTTATAAATGTAGAAAAAAAATCTGTGTACCAAAGGTAAATAAAGCATTTGCCTTACGGTTTCCTGTCGGTCATCCATGTTTATATTGAATGGGTAAACTCAAGTGCAAATTAAACCAACTATGTAACTGAATTTAATGTTCATTTTACAGTGAACAATGTATTTGTTACCCTGATTAAGAATTACTACACACTTAATTTAGCAATTCTATGAGATCAAATCAGTTTTATGGTAGCATAGTACAAATTTAGGTTTAATGAGGCACTTTAACGGTGCGATTTACAAAATAATAGTTTTCATGCTATCCGACCGAGTCCAGCACATTTTTATACTAGTATGGAGCAAATACATAAATAAAATGGTTGCCATGGTTGAAGAAAATAGTTGGTTATTTTGATGGGTCAGATATAGTAAACGATTACCTTGGTGTGAATAGTAATTATATAATGTCTTATCCCCCTGAGCTGTGTCCAGATCTAATAACCAACTCGGGAGATGTAGCCCAATTGTTACTCTATACATCCTCCCTAATGTAATAACGGAGAGAGTAAAGAGACACTGGTGAAATGTAACGAGAACACACATCTGGTTACCCTAGACAATATCAACCAAATGTGTACTTAAACGGTTCATTGTTAGATACATCAACATCAGAGGAGCATCTCCGGATCATTTCTCCAGTTAGATCGAATCTTACTCGGGGCAGACTCCGAATTGATTGAGCGTGGATGATGGGTATTAGGTCAGGCATTCTCTGTAGAGCTCATTGCCGTCTTAAGGCCTCCATGTGGAATAAAGCGATGGGAGACTGAGGAGCAGCTAGTCATTGCTTCCCGGCCCAGGCCAATAACACCATTTTACTCGTTATGTGCGGTTAATTAACCTTTTCTCGTCTGCTTTAATTACTTTGGGTAATCTACTGTGATTCGTCTTCTTCGTTTCACTTGTTGTTGACATTTCAGGGCTTCATTAACGTAATTCCTAACTTTCCTTCAATTTTCTTACATAACAAAGTAATGTGTTTGTTTAAGTCAGTATCCTGGATAATAAAAACTATTTTTTAACATTTTGGCAAATATTACAGTAATAACTTCTCATCGGATGGACTGTTTTACCACGGACGCCCTCTGAATAAAGTTACACAGTGATTTTTCACTGGTCTGGCAAAATTCCCCAATACATCTATTACTTCGCCTCTGTGTTTTTCATACACGTCTTTAGTTTCACATATACAGCTAATAGCAAACCGGTGACAGTAACAGCGTTTGGTTTTTATATCTGGACGTAGCCATTAGATGACGTGGGCGTAAAATGTGCTCCAAGGCCATGTCATTTAATATAGTCTCTTGCATCCATATATTATATAGTTCTGTGTCATTAATATGTCTGTTCAATTCAACGTTCATTTCATCCACAAATTTACATGTTAACCAGCCGTTTTTTATGTGATTGATTGATTGATTGATTTATTGGAGTTCAACCGTGCCGTACTCAAGGCTATTTCACTTATACGAGGGCGCTGTATTCCAACAATAGACAGTAACTCCAACACAACCATAAAATGTATCACTTAAATGTTTTGTGTGGGATATAAACGTAACTAAAAAAAAGATGCATTTACGTATCTATTACTACATAGTTTTGTCTAATTGTTAATAACCAGCTTAGTGAATTGTTGGTTAGGATTTACTGCTGACGATTTGATGCCTGATAGAGAGTTGTGAGTTCGATTCCCACCAGGGTCACAGCCGGCCAATTTCTTTGTGAACTAGATTCTGTTCAGTTTCAGAGAGTTATCCCAAAAACGGCAATACTATTAACGGTCACTTTCTAAACAACACATAAAGTAATTTAAAAGTTTAAATATCTCTTTACGCATAAAGTCAGTGAACATATACATGTATACATGTACTGGATTCATTTAATACATCATCCGCTACGTTTTGGATGCTATATACAAATGAAGAATAAAACACCACCGGATGTTTTAATCCTACTTATTGAAGAGTGCTCCGTGGTGGTGATAAAAGGATCTGGTAAACATATGGGGGGAATGTCGTATCTTGGCGTGAAATCTAAAAAGCACGCTCCGCAGTAAATTGTCAACTTCACTTAATGATCTCTAGACGTCAAAAGGATACGTCTAACTCTAGGTTGACAGGTGTCAATTTTTTGCCACTTTTTCACGCTTTTAACCACTAAAAAGCAACTATCGAAGCCCGTGTGTTCCATGTGTGCCGAAATAACTGTAAACAATTCAGGTCTTCATTTAAATAATCAGTGTTGCGTTGTGTTCAAGAACAGTGTTAATAGCCCCAAAACAACTAGTCTACTTCCGAAAGTAAAACCTTCTAAACTACTTGATTATAGACCGGATTCATGCACTTCGTACACTTTTCCTTTACGAAAAATCTCTCAATGAAAACGTTTACAGAATTTACGCAGAGGTCAGTTTTTGTTAAAGAACAATTCGTATTTGATTTCATATTACGTTTATTTATATGCTATTTATGTTCTGTGTAAAACAACGGCGGTTAAATTACATCGTTAAGGAAGAAAGCTGCTGTGTATATATATATATATAACTGTTTGATCATAGGTACCCTAACGAACCAACTAATAATAACACATCATTACTGGCTCACCTTTGATAAAATGGCCATGATCCTCATCAAAATGACAACCCCTAAGAATAAATTGGAATATTATCCATTTTAAAAGGACGCCAAACAGACATCAAACACCTGTTACCGGTTGTGGAAATGTTTATTAAACTCCAGCCTGTCAGATCGTTGACAAAAACACACAAGTCTATTTTGAAAGTTCGTAATTATTACCCAATGCGTCCAATAATTAATATGACTAACTGTAAACCATATTCCTTAATTAAATTGGAATGAACAATCTCTGAGATCAGAAGAGTGTCTGCGACATTCTGGTGCGTGCATCTAGATTTGTCAGATATCTGACTGTTGCAGATAGCCGACCGTGATTGATGCATGAGGAATATACACAAGACATCGCCAATTCAAGTTTAACATGGTTAATCTATAATGACATGAAACACAGAACTATAATTATAAATACTAGCTTTACGTTAATTGACTAGCGATATTAACGTCTGGGTCATATGTGTATGTTAAAAAGAAATGTCCGTTCTTAACCAGGCATTTTATGCAATGTAACTATTCAGAAAAAGAAACTGATACTGATTATGTCTATTGATTGAATTGTAATTCTCATCTCACCTGTGAATTCTAAAAGTATTATTTGACTTTGCTTGCCTGTTAACCTTACCAATGGACGCTTATAAAGCCAGGATGACTACAATACTTAGACTGTGCATTGTTTGTAGGTCAGATATGTGGCGGTTTTAATAATATGAAAAATTATATCACTAATTCCCTGATTTAATATAACATTTATGCTAAGCAAACTGTAATGGATTTAAAATGTCGTATATCGCTGATTTTAAATGCACTGTCCTGAACTTAACTCAGGAAATGTGTGTTCCTGGATAAATCAAAACATCGCACAAATACTTAATTTGTTCCTCTTTCCTTCACCATGTGTTAGTATGTAGACAACATTTTTCTATTAATATAACACCTTCCCATTCAACACACTCGCGAAAAACTTAAACTGATTTTCCGCATTGATCAATGCCGCTGGTACCACATTTTTTTCTCAGATTTCCTTGACTAATAAATCTGATGTTGTAGGTACAAAACTTACACAACGCGTTACGTTGTCATCTAGATTTAGACACATTTATAATTATGAGTTTGATAAGCCAAGATAACCCAATGTGTTAAACGACAGCGCTTTATTTTAGCCTCTCTCAACAATAAACAACACGAGCCCCTCTAGTCATCCTGTTAGACAAAAACATATGTTTTTCGAGAAGGATAATTTTTAACAAAGTCAAAATCAACTTGGACAATCTTCCCAAAAAAGAATGTTCTAGATAAACTCTTAACGAAGTTCCATACTATTTCTTTACTTAAATATTTCTATATTTCAATAGTTGTGGGAAAGCATCGTATGAAAAGTGTAGCCATATGAACATGTCTTAATGAAACTCATAAACAGGTCTTCTTCAAGTGGAGTGAAGGAGTCTGCGTGCGACCAATGCCCGGAGATAGTCTCAGTCGAGGTCACAGATAACAAATCATAGATGACGAATTGGCAGATAGTCTTTGAAGTGAAGGGGTATTGGAAGAGATGTTAGTTTAAGGCGATGGGTGTCTTTCGCCGGGCTAAGAACGTTGTGTACACCTCCTCCCGGTATGAAAATATCACTGAAAAAAGAAAACAGAAGACCTATAAGTGCGATGTTAAGATGCTTTTGTTGCGGCTTCCTGTGAGAAATGAATGCCATGGTAACGCGTGTACTTGTTCTTAATAAATGAGAACATTAACTTAAAACAGATTTAATGAGATTATTTAACGTTTAACAGTGAACGTCTCGGACACACTTTTAGTCTTGTCTTTTTTCGCCACCATTTTCACGTATAATACTTATTTGAATGGTCCACTTTCAGAAGATAAAAAAAAAATAGCTCTCAATCCTAGAAGGTGGGGTTATATAGGAGGTGTAAAAAAAACAATATAGACTGCTGCTTTCCCTTTAAGCATAGTTGACTGATAAACGTTTACAAGCGCAATACTCAATGACAACTCTGAGAACAAATTGAGCACTAATAAACTAAATGCAACAAGACCACATTTAATTTGTTGAACGATTAGCCCACAATTACACCTTGTTGTCACATTCAGGTGGATCTAGGACTTTCGACACACGTTGTTTACACGCAGAGTGTGGACAAAACAGACAACACAGAACAGTATTTTTCGGGGTCTAGATTTAAAGTAATCGAAACTAGCGCATTCTTATTGTATGTAATATTTATAATCTGTTTAAAGGTTGGTGATATTATCGGGGAATAAGTGGTACAAACTACAGATTTAGTGGGTATGTTGACATTCGCATCTCCAGTTATAAAAGTTTCAAATTTAAAATAAGCAAAAGCGAGAATATTAAAGGCAGGCCTACTTACTTATATAGTGCGAAATTGCTGCCACTTGGCGGCTAACAACTTAGCCAAGACGACCGTAAAATTGGTTGGTGTCGAACCGTTTTCCGAGACGTCCGAAGTATTTTGAATCAATTCGTTTGGAAGTTTCAGCTAGCAGTCTGGACAATTGTTCCCTGTCTAAGTTCCTTTTTCCTAACTTTCCGAAAAATCTTAGGTTATCATATCGTTTCCCAAGTCGTCCGAAATAAGCCATTGAATCGAGTCGTTTTGCTGGTGAATCTTCCGGACTATCATAAAGTGAGCTATCGTCTAAAGCGTTATGTTCACTTTCCCCAAGACGACCAAACATGGACGGATCTACTCTCTTCTCTTCGTCATCCCTGTAGTCACGTTTACCAAGCCTACCAAAGTACTGCATATTGTCTAGATCTTTTTTATCCAACTTAGAAGGACTGTCACGTGAAACACTTTCCGCCGTAGCTTGTATCCAAAGTCCACAAGCTACAACACACATACTTAAACATTTCCATCCCACCGAATTCATGATACACGTCCTCTCGGAAATCTGAAAATGAAATATTTGGTTGTAATAGGTTTATATAAATCAATCAATCAATCAATCAATCAATCGCGGGCCATGCCGTGACTCAGCCTGTTGAAAGTTCGAATGCTGATTCTCCGTCACTAATACCCGTTAAAGGTTCGAATCGCCCTGTTGATAATATGTACAAAAATATATAGGGGAGATTTTTCCGGAGCTTGCCGATATCGACATTTTTATGGGGTTTCTTTCAGGTTTCCCACCAAGCACCAGTAACAAAAAGGAGTCATGCTAGGGAAATAATGTTGAGTACCATGCTAAAGACAAACCCATTAAATGAATAACAATAATATCAGTGCCATTTCTAGTATGTGTTACCTCCAAATTTATATTTTATATTTTTAGACGTAACACAGATTTTGCTCTCCAAAGCTAACTGTCAAATGCAAATACAACCTGTACTGTTGTATTTCTAAAATGCTATTTACGTATTCTGAGCCAGGAAAAAATAACTATTTTAATGACAACTTTATATATGAAAACTGTATTACTACATTGTGAGGATGTGTAAGATAAATGAGAAATAGAAGCAACGGAAGCACTTATTTTGGAAGAGATGACTTTCGGCCTTAGTAACATTTAAACGGTTTTGTGTGTTGTGACATTGGTTTTAGTCAATAAATTAAAAGGAAAGGAAACTTCACCTCGTGCACAGTTAGATGTGTCAACTACGTAAACTCTGCGTTTGTGAAATCAGCACAAACCATTCGCAAAAGTCGTTCATAAACTGTCTGAACATAGGGAATAAAAATATACACGAGGTCATATATTAATGCACAATAAGTATACGGTAGGGGATAGGCCATTGTGAGTTTTTCACCTTAATCGTGTGCGTTTTTCTTTTCCCATATAGACGAGATTTAGCAATAGAAAGCAATGGAGAATATTTGCAAGTGCGTTACTATATTCCTTTAACAATGCCAATTCACAAAGTATTCAAGATGTCATCTGACAAACAACAACGTCAATCGAAGTTTAACTTAAATAGTCTTGCAATTAAGAAAGTATCCAAGTTAAATAGTTATGCACTTCTAAAACAATCCATGATGTGTACCAGTCATGGATAAATCATATGTGGGACGTTTTGAAAAATACATTTCCCGTTTAGATGTTGATACATTTTTACGAGGAATAAGTATAATGTCTACGATATTTTGCGATTTACTCATTACTGTGTTTCATATTTTTTTATTTCTGTACATTTATTAATAAATATATCTTCATATTTTCGCAATACAGAATATTTTTTTACTTAAATTGCTAATTTTGGAAGTTTTGCGAACATAAAACAAGAAATAAATTTCATTGTTTTCAGTTTTCAAGGAAATTTCCGGTGCAGTGATGTGACTTGTTGAAAGGGTTTCAAATGTCACTCTTCTGACTTCCCCTGTCACGCTGTATTAAATTGGCCTTATTGATTTTTGCTTGCACAATTCTCCAATTTGATTGATATTTGCTTATCTGCAAACCACAGAATGGCCTTTCTCAATTATGACAAGTGATAGAACACACCAAGAAATCTGCGCAAAATGGTTTCACCGCGATGAATAAGTTACAATGGTGAATCGCTGGAGGGCTTTGTTCAAGGCTTATTATAAATGAGACGACTTCTACTCAGACTTAAACTTGTGTGTTACATCCTGAGAAAATTACAAAATAACTCTGCTGAATTGTAATTAGTCCACGTGCAAATTGGATCCCGTATTGAACGTATAAAATGGCATAGATTATTACTTCAAACAAAAAACAACTTTCTCTTCTCACTATTCACAATTTCAAATGCAATCAATTCAAAAATTGCTGTAATTGTATACAATTATTCGTAATTTTCTCTTGGTGGTATGTTTTTGTCGCGCTGCTCAACTGAGTGATCATCAGATGCGTTGAAAGAAACTTCTGAAGCCTCACATATTCAACGCACGACCCCTTTTAACCCTTCCATTAAAAGTTGTTAGAGAAAAGGACAATTTGTTCAGATTTTCTGGTTGCTAGGTAAACTCATCATCTGGGGAATATGAGTATGTTTCTTGGGAAACGCAAAGCATGATCATGCATTCACACTAGTCATTAGCATCTATCTATTTGCGCGCTAAACTCTGGGTAAAAGGAATCAATAAATTCTGTGTTTGTCCTAATCTACAAATGATTTGTTAGATGTGTATATATAAAATTATATTTACATTACGAAGATAATATTAACAATATAAAAGTTGTCCTTTTGTTGCAAACTCCTCAATTTAACAAATTCAACAATATGGCGGGTTATTTACAGATATTTTTAAGATGAAAAGTCGTGTGAAAAAGTACATCCAATCCACTGTTTAATTGCAAGATTAAACAACTTAAGTGTGGCTTGTGTTGGGTTTTTTTTCAGCAAGCGACTGCTTTATAATAAACGTTGTAAATATCTTACCTTACAGATCTGGATTTCAAAAATGGTGTAACACTTGGAAATTGAATTCACTCCTGTATATCTGCTTCAAGAATATTTTTTCAAAGGATGAGCCCTTCCTCGCAGCAAACTAAGTGTTAATCCGTAGCTTAGTGGTTTTCTTTTCTCCTATCCTTTAGTTAGTTTGTCGTGTTACAGCTCTGGTTACCACGTCCTGCTGCTATTCCCTCGATCTCTGACTGTCATTTCACTCGGCCCTTTTATATGGAGAAGGGTAGAAGGTAGGGCGGATCGATATGGCACTACCGCAAGGTCTGCTGTTGAAGAACTTCTCAAAGCTCCAGTAGCGATGGGGACAATTGCTCGCACCTCCACAAAGATTCTAATCCTTCGGAACGCTCAGCTGCAAGACTACTTTAATAGACTCTCTCTCTATTTAACCAGCTAGAACTAAATAGAACAGATGAATCGTAATATGACAAGTGTATAAACGTTTGAAACATACGTATTAAAATTTGGTGTATCCCAGTCTCTCGTGCTCGAGCTTTCAGACAGTACTTTGTTAACAAAGCCTTACAGAAAAGTCTCCCTTAAATGGCTTCTCAATCACAGAACACTATAACCTGTGGGCAATTCAGCCTTCAATGATAATTGTATAACAGTTATATACGAAGCGAAGCTTAACTGGCACAGTAAATGCATTACTGCACGCACTCTATAACGTTTTAAACTTATGCAAAGATGACTGATGATTGAATGAGTAAATATGAGATAATTCGTCATTTGGAACATAGCCACATAAACTACGCTTCATGCCACCGTGAGCACCGTGTTTTACTGGGACTCTGGGAAAGGTGGTTTCGGTCAGCTAAACACACATTTCTTAGATAACAACCCGATTAATTATACATCTACGTGCTACCATGGCCATTTCTCTTATCTGAACAGAGGATGGCTTTTTTTCAGTGAAAATCATAAATCTCTGAAGAAGCGGGTGAACTTTCTAGATTTGTGACAGACATTTACGTGCATGGATATCTAACAGTCTGCCTGGTTGGGGTCGGTCAATGTTATAAAATACTTGGTAGCGATGGGCTGATAAGACGGCAGTTGGGAACCTGCACAGGCAAACAGTCTGCACAGGGAATTAAAGTAGGCTCAAGTTCAGATTAACCGTGGAAATGGTGTGATAAATCTTACCGATCGATACGACTTAAAATATTTGACCGTATTTGTTAATAAATACTGATAGAATATTTAATTTCGACATAACATTTATTTGTTGTATTGGTGTTTATTTATGTGGCGGATTAACATCACTTTGCCGGAAAGAAACTCGTAAAAAACACCAGCCACCGGAGACTTTTCACTTCTCCAAAGTTGAGAAGTGCTGTCCAATGCTCAGCAAACTGTCGACGAGATTAGCAAGACTAAGACGGCGGCCAAATTCGAAAATCTCCTTAATTAACTAAAATCTTGTTTTAAAATTACTGCTGCGGAGCGAGTTTTTTACACTTACGTTTACTTCATATATTATATTTTGCTAAAAACTACATAAAAAATTGGATAAAATGAATAATACGTATAAATATGAGGGAAAGTTCGGGAAATGTGCTCCGCTTCGCTCTGTACGATGCGGGAATTACAATGGTTTAGCATGGCATAGTTCTGTAGCTAATAAACAGTGAGTGTCATGTATATACCTGCCGTTTAATTGAGCCAACGCAGACTAAAAATCCCTATTTTACATCACTGTTTTGCTTCAGCAATGAAGAACGTTACAAATGACCTGCCTCAAATACGACTATAATAGTGTTTGATAGGTTATGGTGTGATCGTTACTTGGCCTCACTATCTTATAATATAAAATCTAATATAATAGCGGCGAAAGATCCAAGTGCATCGATTTCAAGGCATCAAATTATGTAGCGCATGAAAGTAGTATTTTGTCTGCGAATGAATCTAAAAGCATGAAGAGAATCCCCTTATATTACGTTAGGAACAAACAAGGCTATGGTCTAGAAAATCTATTCCCTAACCGCAATGTTGGAGTGCTGAAAAGGCTAGCACAGCTTATTGGTGTGCTTGAAAATTAATGATCGCTAATGTGTATCCATCATTTCCCATGTTACTTATATCTATTGTTTTTTACATCCGCCATCACTACCACTGTAAAATGAAATTGAATACTGTTGCTATTCATGTTTTATTTACTCCATGTCCAGTATTGGGCCTGAACAAAATAAACAAATCTGAATCTGAATCTGAAGATATAGTCCAGATAGCATACCATTTATATTGAATCAGCATCTAATGTAAGAAAATGCGGATATTATGCAACCCCTCATAAGTTTAATTTCACATTTGCCTCGCATTCTCTGCTTGAGAAGTTCAGATTGTTTCATTCTTATATGTGAACATCCCATTTCTATATATATTGTGACACTGTGAAAAATACACGCTTGTATGACCCCCAAATGGTGCAAATATGCGTTGTTGTTCTTTTACATATACTCGGTACTGTTTTATTTCCCAGTTCACACATCTAGCTGACTATGACGAAGACAAAGAATTTAGCAAATCAGTACTTGGAGCAAACACGGCACGTTTGTCACAGTATAGTGAGAAGGGTGATTGAGTCGATTTGATATCGACAGAAAGACAGTTACACCACCGTTCTGTTTCAAGGCATGTCACCTGTATCTACACAATTTTAATATACCGCTACTAATCTCTTATTACCATAATCCGTCAGGAAGTAATATGTCTTATTTTTTCGTAATGTCATTTGTATGTAGATTAATTGCGTAGTAAAAACTACTGGTGTCTATACAGATAATTATGATTAAAGCTTTTTTAATTACGCGGAAAATAATTCCCATCTTAGCCGAATACAGGACGGGGATACTTATATATACAGGATACCGTGAAACCGTTGTTATTTGCCCCACTACACTGAGAGACATATTGACCTTTGAATGTCTCAAACTATTGTCAGAGATGATGGGATTATATGTTAAGTTCATTTTTAAAGCAGTTTTAAAAGTATGACATTCATCCTGATTTACATTTCAGGAAAAACAAACAAGGCTAATTAAGGGAAACTTTGCATGGAGCCTGTGATGTAATCAAGACAATATGCGTTCACGCTGATTAATCGAAGATTTAAAATCATCCTCGCACCCAGTACAAAATCAACCCGTGTGACTTATTTCAGTTGCAGTTTACACGGTTGATCAATGTTAAAATTTATCTGTCACGCAATATATTAATCAAGTATTTATTTAAAGGGTTAATTAATGAAATTAGAGAAACTGCAACCTATCAAATCGACACCTCTGTCAACACATCAAGGGCAAAGAAATGATTCTAGATGGGAGTAAATGGCATAGTTAATTATTGATCGCTTTGTATGAATTAACAGCTTGGGTTCACTTACAATGTGTATTTTTCTGTTTCCAATCAACACCGATTAATCCGACCATGAAATGCTTTGTTCACTGACACCATCCTTCCTCTTAATGGCTTTGCTGTGTGTATTTCATTGGGCATTGTTACATGGCCGCTCGTATTACCACGGGGAAGACTTTCATACCATGGCACTATTGACAGAGTATTCAAGCATCAAATAACCCTTTCTGGCAGGACTGGTTAACAAATTTGTAACATTTCATGTACACATAGAGATGATATAGAATTCATGAATTGCGTTGTATGATTATATTTACATACCACTTATTTAATAAGTGGAGTTAAGCTCTATTCTCAGGCTTATAAATAGTAATTAATGATAACTGATTTTGGATTATGGTAATCAGCTTCTATGTAGAGGACAAATCCAGGTAGGCAGCTAGTTAATGTTGCAACCATAGGTCGTTAATCTAATCCGTTGGGTAGTTTGACGTAAATGTATATCTGTCGGTTGCCTGCTCATCAGCATGTGGGGCCACCCGTTTGGGACGATTTCCAATCTATTGGATGATTGACCAAGCCTGAACTATCGCTGTACTAAATCAATAGGAGGTTGATTTAACGAGGCCTAATTGCGTTTGCCTTTGACAGCTAATCACATGTGTTGTTCTACACCTGGTTGAGTAACGTCTTGTCTTCCTGAGTTATTGATGAGTCTTCTCAGTAATTACAAAGGGAGATCACCCTGGGAATCCACTTCATTAGCCCAATGAACAAACCACGGATGCTTTATCCATACCCTATCCTTGCTTAAAATGTGCCTCATCTCACTTTTCGTATCATATGATTTAACAAACAGAAAATCGAGTGTCCGCGCCAAGTACATCACTAGAGACTTGTTTTCATCTATACTTTTAATAATACAATTCCCAGTGTTGTCTTTCCTGTTATCTTTTTAATCAGTGAAGTTATTTACAATTGGCGTTGAGTTCTACATAATCTGATATCCTTATTTGAACCCAGGACACAACTTTGAAAAGACATTTCAGTTACAGGTAATTTCTACTTTAGATGATGTCAAAATGATAAAATATGGAAATTAAATTGAAATTTTATTCACTATATTATATATTGATAATAGTTTATAACAATATGTAACTATAAACTTAATGGCGGCAATAAAGCTCTGATGAGCTGTTCTATCGAACTATTGCTAGTTGTAGACAATTTATTTTACCCAGAATTTCCTGTTAAACCATCCCATTTGTTTGAATCTGATCATAGTCTTGATGTAAACACTACGCTTCTCTGGTGGAAAGCTTTTGGTGTGTGGTTATTTTAACTGGCTCTAAAGTAAAAACAACGGAACGAATTATCACGTACATGTATGACACGTTGTCTATAGCTGTTCTCTTTTTATTAAATTATTATTATTTATATACAAGACGACACTTTCGTTTGTTGAGAATGTTAATGCCATTGCTAACATGTCAGTTATCGCTCTAGTATGCAACACGCCCTTACAAGTATTGGATGATATACTCGTTTGTCCTCCCAGATGCTATCTGATTACAATGTGTACATCTGTATATTTCAATCACTGTTTTTCATAAACAGTCTTGATCTGTAAACAATGTTTAATCAATTTATGTCATCTAGGTTCCGTCTGCTGGAATTCTGTTAGAATGTTATCCCTCTGCAAACACTAAACTTGACAAATATTATTCCAAATATATGCTAGATCAGGTAGCCATGCGTGTTTTATTTTACATCGTTTACTGCCAAAGCTTTTATCTTATCAATACATCGTGGGGAGGTGTGTCACAGCCCTAAACGTTAAGGTTATGACAATGTGTGTTTAAGCAGTCTCCAAGCCTTACTTAGCAACATTTATGTGAATCAATCAGTCTTAACACATTCACACAATACCAAATTACTTCTATGCTCGAACTCCATCATCAAAACCTGACACATCAAAAAATAATTCTGGTCAAATCGACTATCGTCAAATTTCCACAAAAAAGTACATTTTATTTTTAGCTTCAAATTGAGGGTGTCATTGTAAATATGGCTATTGTGCAATTTCCTTTAACTACTAATATAAATCGACATTAAACTACTGTGTGGAATCCAGAAGACACAAACACTGTTTTTAAATTGCCGCCAAATGGTTTATATTTATAAGTATAGTGTTAATGTTCATTTGATAACATTTATACCACCAAACAAATCAAAGTTTCTCTGCAGTCAACCCCTGCTAACAATGTTGATCGAATGTTAAATCCCGTCGCCTAAGTGGAGCTGGTAAAGACTTAACTTCACTTAAAGTTTGTGCAAATTATTTCGACTATTGATAGGCTTTGTTTTGTGAGATGAACTCGATCTACTCTTCGGAAATGAAGGAGGAAACATGTCGCAAAATTGATATGCATGAGTGTCAGAGTGAAGCACAATAGATGAATTATCCAGAACATTCCACAACCAAGCGCTACACCAGCCAAGCAGCGAGCCCTTGTGTGAGTGACAGTTCGAGCAATCACACCGTATTGTGTTACTATGGCTGTTAACAACTCGTCTTCAAATGAAAGACGACAGCACTATGACTTGCTAGATTATGTCATAGCACAAGGGATTTCAACATTACATCACATTTTTAGATTACTGATCTCTTGCACAATTGTTCGCATGTTAACTTGAATGGTAAGGATTGAGTTTAAGCTTAACATATGTGTAGTGGAATTATAGAGGAATTTTATTTAGCAAGTTATACAGATACCATCACTTTGATGTTTCCCAGATAAGCTTTAGAAGTATGTTAAAAGTGTGACGGCTGTACATTCTCCATGTGGGAAACGCATCCGTAACATTGCTACGATATAATGGATGAATTTTCTTGAGCAGATGGTGTCAAAAGTTTATCAATCTTAGACCATCAACAGCTAATTCCATTTAACTGCCTATTATAAATTACAATCATCTCAATCCAATCATTTTATAATAATACATAATACGGCTCCATCTGTGGCGTGTAGTGTAACATCGTCGCAAGAATTTGATTGATTGGGATTAACGCCGTGCTCAAGGTTATTTTATTTATATAGAATACGGTGTATTCCAACAGTAGACAGCGACTTTACAACCATAACATGTAAAGTCACTTTAGTGTTTTTTGCTGTTGGAAAGATATTGTTCCTCCAGTGCTAAGTATGACAGCATGTAATCTGGAAACATACTGCCCTTAGCCAGAAGACAGCAAGAATTTGAATAAATCGTAACACACATTTCGTCGTAATTACAAAATAGTTTGTCTCTTTTTCTGGACTCTAACCAAGCTTTCGATTAACAGTTCATATGCTCCACCACGAAGTGCACTTGCTTTGACTAGAAAGTATGTGTTGAAATGCAAAATAAAACAATTGATAAAAATAGCATTGCAAAAATCAGTTATAAAAATAAAAATGCGCCGCACATGCTGTTTCACACTTACCCATTGCCCAGCCAAACAAGGGCAGACAATCGTAGTTTATGCAAAAGAAAAGTTGGTCAGGTTTATTGCTTTTTTACACAACACCCTTGTCAAAATATGTACTTTGATTCAAGTCCTGGAAAATACAGAGATCAACAAAAATAGATTCAGTCTATTCAGACCAGCACTTTTACTATAAGTGACATTTTAAATCGCCTCGTATCAATTTTATATAGACACATCACGAGTCCAGTCCTTCCTTCGTGCGTGAGCGGTTACACCTACAAACTGTTCTGATCTCATCTTCATTAAAACAATACATACAAATCTTATATAAATTGAATTGTCTATTTTCGAAGAAGACCCAATAATGACACGTAATGATAAGTTTGACATAATGAGACCTCTTGTTTGGCCTTACAAAACCCTGTCATTCGTCCGGAACTTAACCCGCCATCGCGTCTTCTCTGTCACTTAACGTGTCCTATGTGTCTGCTAGATTGACATGAGTGTAAGACTGTATTCGTGGGTAGATTCAGACCCATGACAACCATCTTTTGTCTATATTATGTTGTGTGAACTATTGTCTACGTAATGACCAGCAGAATCACCAAATACGTTCAATACAGCGTGCTTATAGCCCCCGTTATCTGGGAGATACGATAAGGCAATGATACTTCATAAGACACACAGATCACTTGTGACAACACATTAATTGAAATATGAAATAGAGGATAAAACATGTCGCTCAATGTCTAGCACTTTGGAATGCATTCATAGCGCCATCAATGTTATTCACTAGATACGGCGAACTTATTAGTAACTCATGCTTACAATGCTTTTGTTAAATTTTCTCTCTGTTTATTCAGTACATTCTGATTTTGAAGGGTTTTTTGGTGACATTGGCTGTCTGTGAACAGTTTAGTCCATGTTTCTTTTTTTTTTTTTTTAATTGTTTACTCTTCTATTTTATCTGTACATAAATAACACCGGCATTTAAATATCAAGTCAATTAGGCCACTCACAGTTCTCAATTATTTATATATGGCTTGTCATTGTTTATTTATGTGATCCTAACCATTAATATAACCAACAGTTATATTTTATAGTACTTTATATGTACCGGTAAATAGTATTTTGGAATGGCTTGTTAAATTGCATTCTGTTCAAGCATGTTTAGTTTCTTTATCAATTAACTTTGGTTTATACAATAAGTATATATGTATATAAATATACCCCAGCTTTGCCAAAATTGTTCATATGTTTGCAATCGATGGCAGAATATACATTGAAACGTTACGCTTAAACTAAACTAGAAGTTTCAGTCCATTTATCTCCGTATGTTCAACAAAAAGGTTAACAAATGCAGCTATTTTAACATACGGATTTAAGTAAACGTGGATGACGAGATGTTGATATATATATTTATACATATGTTGTTTCATATTAATTGTATAGATTTTTGTCGAAATATATGCAGAACGGTTAGATGAACACTTTAGCTTCGCAATTTACCTATGCCCAGGAGTTTTTCCATAGCAGTACAGCAATGACAACGGTGTGTACAAATTAAAACACACCTGTGACGTCAATCTTTTGTTCAAGCGGTCCATTACTTGTAAGGAATGGAGAGTTGTGAGAGGCGCTTGAAGGGCTTTTGGATTTATCACAGATTCCTGTGTTTAATGCACGTTTTGGCACTTGAACAGCATGCAGTAAAAATATAAAATGAAGTTGAAAAACCAAGCAGTTTATAAAAAAAATAGTCTCCGAAATTTGTTGACTTTTGACAAAAAGCGTACGGTAATTACATGAAAACCAAAAACAGTATGACTTGTTCTTGTCTTAAATGCACATATATATTTTTGTATATAATTTTACTTCGTGTAAGACGAAACGCAGCGTTAGGTCTATGATCTAAACATATGGAGATATCTCTGTTATTCATAAAAAAAAAACAGGGTATCTGGTGTTTGTGTCGTAAAACATAAAGGAGATATTTTTCAGCTAAAAACAAACAAGCTTTGAATTACATACACGATACCGGTTCATGCAACACACCCCAGACTTAGAAGGGTGTGTTTTAAGTAGTGGAATATCCTCATAACACTCCATTCCTTAAAAACAATATGCCTCGGCCCCTTCGAGGCCTCGGCTCCAGTATTTTTACTTTCACATTAATAGAGTACTAGTAACAACTCCAAAGAATGGTGAACTATTTATGTGGACTATTTTTCGCTTTATCTAAACCATTTTCGGCAGTAAAATTACAGAGCCAATACATAGTATTTATAACAGACAATGTTAACAGTATTAGGTAGACGAAAACGAGTTTGAGACAATCTATTGCTGAAAACAAGGAATTGGGCCGTAAATCTGTATAATGTTAATATTGAAGTATGGGAAATTTTATTTGTGATTATTTATTGCTGAAGATGGACAAGACAAACAGAAGTCTAGTCATCATAAATTGTTCACCATTTACCTGTCACCATCCTCTTAAAGTTATCGGTGGAAGTTTCAACCGAAGCGTAAGATGATCAGAAACATATTTGTTAGAGGAGGAATACAGCAGACTTTATTTATTGATTTATTCTGCACGTCTTGTTTATATTTGTAGTCTTTTTCTTACATATGTATGCTGTCTGTGTACCATTTAGAACATATTTTTTAATTAATTTTTAAATTATCTCTTCTGCTTCGTCTGTACATGAATATCAGCTTCATATTATCAAGTAAATTTAGCCGTTCGTTCCCCATTGCTTATATAGGATTTCTCAATTGACAAACATACTCGCTGCAGCCATGGATGGATCATTTGAGCTAATATACAGTCCTAGTACAAGTCACCCTAGTTTCCCTTCGTCGCTGCTTTCCGCCTAAATTTAAAGGAAATGATGCACAACCAATACACGACATAATATAATATTTTCATACAATAAAATCTCACAGAAAGTGTATTTGTATACCAAATTAGTAAGTTTTGCTTTCAAAACTTTGTAATAGAAATTTATAAATAGTTTTTTTTTTTCAAAACTAGACTTTTACTGCATAACTTAGTGTCATTGTTAGTACAATTTCATTGACGACAGCAATATTCACGGCACTTCGCTGCAATATTCTTTTCATCACTTTCACGAATCATAAATTCACCAATAATTAGTTCGTCGTCCTTGGGTATCCCCACACAACCCAATAAATTATGTAATATTCTACAGTTTTGACATGTTCGCGTTATAAATCGGTCTTCAAGCTTTTGACCAATTTATGACCGAGGTACGTCAATCCGTGTAAAAGTGAGAAGAACGGTCCAGCCTTTTAATTTGGAATCCATCCGTAGACGCGATTCACGTTGGCTACGAATATATGTGCATCCATATTATTCTCCTTCGTGTTTTGCTAGTGTCTATGGAATCTATTTTTCCATTCATAAGACTTTCTTGTCGGATATACTAACCGCTGATTTCAAGAAACTGGAATTAAAAGTATTCCGGTGGGTCGATCATGATCAACCTGATTCAATTTGTGCCCATTGCTAAACTCCATATAAGATCTGATTTATACCCATGTACCACAAGTTACGCAATAAGCCAGCGGGTTACAAGCTTTTGTTCATCGTTGAAACTGTCACTGATCACTGTCTACGCCTTCCAAGATACAACCAGTTATTATCCAGTTTTGATACCAGTATTCTATGCTGTGCCAATAACAAAGGACTGGAAATGAACTTCAAATGTTACCATTAGATTCCTGTCAAAGTCACCTGACGGTTAGCTGTTGTCCTAGTAAACATCACAATAATGTCAACGTTTTAATCTGAATTGTTTTATTTAAATGTCGAAATTTCGACCGTGTGTCCGTTTCGGTACCCAATTCCCATTAATAACACTATATCTGTGAACGCATTTCTAGTAACCTTGTGCAAATATCCGTTGTCATGTACTGTTCATTTTGTTTAATTTATTTAACTTTATCTATTAAATTGTGGACAGGTTATCAGTCGGTTTGAGACAGTTGTCAAAATGTTCCTTATTATTGCTAATATAACCGTCATTCTAGCGGTAGCTTTGGTATTCAATTCAAAGTCTTGGACCTCTATGAAGGACTTCTTGGACCTCAGTTAAAGCACATAAGTGTAAGCAGCGGTCATTTCACGCACAAATGAGGAAAATGTTTTCACACACATTATCATCCCTCGCAGTTCTCGGCCAAATCCTTCATTACAGGCATTCTGTACATGACAACAGTAAACTGGGTGCTTGGAAAACGACTAGCTACCTGACCTGGCATTTAACTCCAGTTATATCCATGTGTGTTGTTCGTTAAACAATGTCTTTTGAAATTATATTAATTGCAGGAGCAGAAAAAGCCTACATTAATTACAGGATAGAATACAAGAAAAAATATCCAACAGGAAAACTGTGTCTAAAAGTGTATAAACCGGCAGACAGCTGATGTGACATAAGGTTGGATTCAGATTTAAGTCGATTTTCGTTGGTGGCACATTGATAAAATTTCGTAAATTATTATATTCCTATTTTACACGATATTTACAATAGGCCAGCTAATTCTTGTTTACATTACCGTGTGCCTGTGTTTACCTGTTTCTGGTTAGGAGCGACACTTCTTGGGTATATTCATGATATCAGCAGCACGGTAGGATGGTTTTTTTAATAAAGTAGAACAGATTTTATTTTACATTTTACAAAATCTCGTGCGTATTTTTTCCGTTTGCTGTTAAATCACACAGTGCCTGGGCCTATTAGGTGTATATCATTTAGCACGGCGGTGATCGCCACGCAAGCAACCGGAATAAATTACCCTTAAACGGTGAAAGATTGATTGATTGATTGGTGTTTTACACCACATTCGCGGTATTTCAGCTACACTGTGGCGTGAAAATTTTACATTTTATTATTTTTCATTTTAAGATTGATCTCTTTCAATGTCAACTGTCAAAACGAAATGAACTGATTAGGACAGACCTAAGCAATACATATTCTAAATATGGCATTAAAACCTGTTAATTTTTAAGATGTAAAAACTGTAGATATGTGAAGTTCAAGTTGTAAAAATGATATCTTCAGGAACTAGATGAAAACAACGCCAGCAATGTTGTCAAACAAGTCATAGAGGTGACTGTGTAGAACTGTTGCCTAATAGGGTCAAAGTCGATACAGTCAACCAATATGTGTTTGATGTCGTTTACGCAGTCACAAATTACACACTTTGGCTCCTGTTCATCTTTGTCTTGGAGATGCTTTTTCGTGAGGTGACTGGCCTATACGACATCGCGTTAGAACCGCTTGATCCTTTCGAGACATTTCATGGGAGTAATAATTTTGTGCTATGATTGGGTGTATGTAGTGAAGTTTGTTATGTCCCATACACCCTGCCTAATATTAGCTATGTATTTGGTTTTATTATACACCTAACTGTCCATCCCAGCGATATTATGTACAAACTACAGCTGTCCAATATTCCACGATCTGTCTGACGTCACTCACATGCCGGACTACTTTTGTTTGTAAACTAGCAGACGACATCAAAAGATGGCTGACGAAATTATGTCAACAGATTACTTTGAACTTACCGACGCAGAAATAGTAGA
>JAVFBZ010140809.1:0-14282 GCA_032466195.1 Katharina tunicata
ACTAACCCAACCGTGTAATCAACACACCATGTAGAACATCGATCAGATATGTTTGTTTTTAAGGAGGGTGTTGTAAATGAAAGCATAGCACCTGTCTTTCATTAACATTTATTTGATATGGGTAATTATGGGGAACATTACATCAAAAGCCTGACTGGTTTTATCCTGGAAATGGCAGAATTGATTAACATGTGTGGATAGCACCAGTCGTAATAAACAAGTACTCTGTGTCGTGAATACACTGAGAGACATGAAAGGGACACAATTCAATACAACTGAACACTATTATGAACAATTAATTAAAATGGAGAAGAATTTAGAGTATGATTTTATATTAGATTGATGGCGATATCGATTCTGTACATGGTACAGCCTTTATATGCAATATGAAATGATGTGAAATATTAAAGATGTTTGTGTTCAATAAATTGTTGGTATCAACTGGATTGGATTTGAGGTTTTTCTATTTAAGGGAAATGAAAAACAGACCCTTTGGGAAAAAAATATAATTTTTATTGATCTCCTACCCAAATGAATTTTGGTTGATTCAGCTATTGATCTTGAGTAAGTGTTATCAGTGTTAAGAAAGCTAATGAATTTCTCAATCCTCATCATATTACTTGTCTTCTTTAATAGGTCCCTGATAGCCTAACATTATTGAATGAATTGAAAGCTAATACGCCCCTCTGGAGATCACACGATAGATAGCCTGATAAGACTTATAATCACAATATTAATTGCATTTCATGGCAAAATTGTATTAACACATTTCATCCTCCTAAAAGCTTCCACCGAGAATACAATTGATTATATTATTACTGTTGTGACTCAAGAGTTAGGATTTTAAATTACTTAACTACTAGTAATTCGGGGGTTTCAGGTGGGTGTCTGGTGGGAGATTCCGATGTCTTGGGGCTCTCTGAGCTAACGGACATCCAGATTTGTTTTGACTTCCTGGTTTTCATCCTGTGAATGTTATGTAACGTATTAATTGCTGAATGTGTCATTGAGGTTAGTTCCGGCACTGGCATCACATTAAATGATGAAATAATCCGACCTCAAGGGCATCAGGGAGCTAGTTTTTGTGACACCAGGTTTACTTCATATGCTTCATATCCTGTGTTGTTTTTGTTTATTGCTAGTGAGGTAGTTCAAAGTTGAAATTAATGTGGTATGATGTCACGTCACAATACAGTTTATTTGTTACGCTTTTAATCTAAGCCTGCTTTAACGTTTGAACCACCCTGACCTGGTATTGTTTGTTTCACTTATATGACAGTGGTGCATTCTAACAGTAGACAGCAACTGTAGCATAACCAAAAAATGTGACGTCAGTTAAGTGTTAGCTCTGTTGGGAAGATAACGTTCCCCCAGTGCTAAGAATGACAACATGAATTAAATCGGGAAACATACGGCACTTATTTGATCATATAAAAATGACAACTGCCCTGCAGACACTGTTGGTATGATCTGGATGAAATCAATTATTGATGTTTTCTGATATTCCATGTTTTGTTGTAAAGAAAATTTCCTTTTCCCCAACATTTTGACAAATTTTGTATTGATATTCATGATTAACTTCATATATGCACATCAAAAAGCAGTTGAATAAGTCTTTATGACGAATAGTGTTTTCGTGAAGACGCACTTATGATGTTGATCAGCTTTAATTAAAGTTTTATACTGTGTTGAGAAGAAAAAGTTAATAACATTTTTATACAAGAAACCCCAGCCCAGACAACCATGAAGTAAACACATCCAGTTTGGATTTTCAAGAAGGAAAAGCAACCACTTTTGCATTAAACCTTGTTGTAATGTGTTAAACAACATGGAAGCTTGATGATATGGCAAAGAGGACTTTTAATTACATTGTTGAAGAGCTTTGAATTTTTCAAGTAAAAATACCTTAGTTTAACAAAAAGTCCTTAGTGTCATATGGATCTTGTCATTCGCACAAGTTTAGTAGTTATACATACACCAGCCAAAGAAACAAGCAAGCTTAATATGCATCTTAGTACCAATAATAGAAGAAATACTGACTCAGTGCCTCATTCATTTGTTTGAATGTAACTAAAGAAAACAATCCTTACAAACTCAAAAAAAATAAAAGGTAGAATGTTGACTTTCAAACATCTGAAGTTTGATAATATTTGGTAAGCGCTTTTCAGTTTTGAATTCATCCATTGTTACCCAATGAGACATTTGTTCTGATGCATGATAAGATTAATGTTCTCCATATCCAATCGATCTGCTATAACATTTGATGTATGCTTATCAGGGATGGTTAATTTTCCAGTGGTATATTTTGACAGTCTACTATCAAACTTGTCACATTCCATGACAAGGTCAAACTAGATGACCTTGATAAGGAGGAAAGTTTGTACTTTTATCGTTTCATCAGCACACTTCGTATTATCTTGAAAATCCCAGACGCAAAAAAAAAAAGGACTGATTCCATGTTTTGGGGAAATTGGTCTTTGACATTCACTGTCATTCCTTTAAACTGTTGGCTGACGTCAACATTTTTATTTGGCAATTCATTTGTGAGCCTGTGCTTTTTATATTAAATAATTTGTTTTTCTTTGATGCTCAGAAACAATCTGGAGACAATTATAATTGCTTGGTGATGTTTCTGAGAATCTCCTGACTGCAGGTATAAATTGCAGAGGTTAATGGTTTTGACTGACCAGGGTAAACCTGTCTGAAATTTATGAACAAAGGAATACCTGATGTACTTAATTGGAAAATCAATGTTGAGACATCTCCGTAAGTTGTGTAACGTATTTATTTCATATAGATATGAAAAGCAGAAATAATTATGGATAATTGAATACAATTAACATGGTTTGGCATTTCAGAATAAACGCTTCCTTCTCTGTTTGCCCACCCAGCCATATAATCACTTCACAGTGTGGAACACTAATCAGACATATAATGATATTAGTTAGTCAGCTGGGTGTTGTTGATTATAAGTCTCTGTTTCTGATCAACATATATTTAATATGGGTAATTATATCTGACTGGTTTTATCCTGGAAATGGCAGAATTGATTTACTTGTGTGGATAGCACCAGTCGTAATAACCAAGTACTCTGTATGGTCAATACACAGAGAGACATGAAAGGGACATAATTTAATACAACCGTGCGCTATTTTACATAATTACTTACAAACAGAGAAGAGTTTAGTGCTTTTACATTTACTACATCGCTGCTGATATAGATTCTCTTCACATTCTGCCTTTTATATGCCACGTCAAAGAACCTGATGTTTTCAAATGTCTGATTTGTTCCTCTTAGGGGGATGAGGGAAAACCCAAATGAATTTTGGTTGATTGAATTAGTGATCTTCAGAGAAGGGATAGGATAGGCTTAATTATCAGTGTCAAGAGAGCTCAAGAATTTCTTAATCCTCATGATGGCACTTTACAGAATGACAAATCTAATTACTGCTGCGTTTAAAAGTCCCTGATAGTGTAACGATATTGAATGAATCAAAAGACAATTAGCCCCTCTGTGTCCAGTCTTGCAAACTATCCATAGCTTAAGTTCATTGTAAATTCTCAGAATACCTGTATTTCTGGACGTCATACACTGTAGTTATAACATGTATGTGAATCATAAGCACCTCATGCTACTGTAGACTGGCCCCAGGAGAAACAATAGTCTGATGACAAGTTAAACCACAACTGTTTATTTCATTTTAAAGGCTGCAATTGTAATTAAACCAAAGAAATTGTTTAGCTATGTGGTACATTTTGCACTCTGTAAACTCTTTCAGAACTGCACTATTAATATTCTAATTCATATTTTGATGACTGTCATCAAGCTCCAACATCACCTTACACAAAGTAACTATTAAAAGAGGATGTTTTTCCTTCATGATAGTCAACACTGGTCTGTTTACTTAACAGTTGTAAAACTGTAGGAACTGAGTTTTATCTCATAAAAAGAATGTAAAGCATACTATTTATTCATATTTTTCCAAAAGGTTAGAAAAATGTCATTTTATCAAACAAACATCAAACAACGGTTCTCGAATTGAAAAGAGCTGTTTTTAACCTAATCTAACATATTGAACATGTGAATCAGCAGCCATCAAAAGACATAAAGTAAAGCAAAAGTTCAGCTTCTGCTTGTTGAAAACTCACGGAAACAACGACAAAAATACTGCAATTTTCAATAATTACTAATAATGCTTTTAAACATGGGGTCTAAACATCATATTTAACAGCCAACCACAGGAAAGAGGTAATTTTCAACAAAGCATAATAATTTAAAACGCAGAATAAATTCTTCTGATGGTTAACAGAACCTTTGCAAGGACGTTGTTGTTTGAGCATTTGACAATTTAATGATACAAAATTGTTTGTGCACTTTCAAATAGCTATTAAAAACTACCTGTATACAAATACTGATGTTAAATAAAAAACGGTGACAATCATTTTCATTCCAACTGCGGTTTCACTATTTTCTCCAAAAAAACATTATTTGCATTATTTTTGGAAATAATTCACCATTTAAATTTTCTTCTTAATAATTAAAAAAATACCTCAATTCCAGAGAGAAACAGTAAATATGCTTTGAATCGTCACATAAATTTCTTTATCAATAATTGCAATGCATCATACAGTGAAAAAATAACTGTGTCAAATATTCCCTGGTAATAGCAGTGCTCTCTAGGCTAAGGGGAATCAGGAGGCTAATTTGACAAACATTACTACAATGCAATCCCTTAGAAAAGAAATTGTGTGTTAAAGACAAGATGATCGCCTTTTTAACATAATTGTCAGGGGTATGGCATTTTGTGTCTTGCAACAAATTGCAGATGTGTGTGCATAAATAAGATTATGAAAATAAGACATGGTGTATTTTTGTGGACACTTGTTGTCCATATTACGTTTTACAGGACGGAATATCCACACGTCCTTCCTCAATCAGAATTCATGGTACATGTTAATTTATCTTTTCAATATATGTAGATTTTTTTATTTTTACCCACTCCCACACGTATTATGAACAAAGATTTATGACAAAGAGGGAAGGATTATCTCTTAAACATTCATGCTGAAATTTCATGCCATACCGACATCATCAGGTTAATTAATTGGTGTATTGTGGGAATGACACATAAATACAGTAACAACCACCTCAAACATTCCTGATAAACCTAAGCTCACCAGGAGGCCATGGCATTTGTTTTACAATTGTGTTACTAGGCTAGTATGTAGCTTGTCTCATTTGCATCGTCAAAACAGAGCACATGGCAGGAAAGAAATGACACTCTTTTTCCAAATCTTGATCACCCTGGAATTGGTTACTCAATGACAGACCAGGTTTGATTGTTAGTCATAGCAAAGAAAAGCTTTTGAGACAAGAGGTCATACAACAAAATGTTAAAATGTAATGAGCCAAAGAATAAACCAAACTTAGGCTTATCCTACAAACATGTGCGTCTGGTGACCCACCAATGACCAAGCAAATGCTATATTTCAACCCACCAATGTGTCTCAAAAGCGATATTTCAACCCACCAATATGAATCAAATGCTATATTTCAACCCACAAATGTGAGTCAAATGCTATATTTCAACCCACCAATGCGAACCAAATGCTATATTTCAACCCACCAATACGAATCAAATGCTATATTTCAACCCACCAATGCGAATCAAATGCTATATTTCAACCCACCAATGCGAATCAAACGTTATATTTCAACCCACCAATGCGAATCAAATGCTATATTTCAACCCACCAATGCGAATCAAATGTGATATTTCAACCCACCAATGTGAATCAAATGCTATATTTAAACCCGCCAATGCGAATCAAATGCGATATTTTAACCCACCAATGTGAATCAACTGCTATATTTCAACCCACCAATGCGAATCAAATGCTATATTTCAACCCACCAATGAGAATTAAATGCTATATTTCAACCACTAATACGAATCAAATGCTATATTTCAACCTACCAATGCGAATCAAATGCTATATTTCAACCCACCAATGCGAATCAAACGTTATATTTCAACCCACCAATGCGAATCAAATGCTATATTTCAACCCACCAATGCGAATCAAATGTGATATTTCAACCCACCAATGTGAATCAAATGCTATATTTAAACCCGCCAATGCGAATCAAATGCGATATTTTAACCCACCAATGTGAATCAACTGCTATATTTCAACCCACCAATGCGAATCAAATGCTATATTTCAACCCACCAATGAGAATTAAATGCTATATTTCAACCACTAATACGAATCAAATGCTATATTTCAACCTACCAATGCGAATCAAATGCTATATTTCAACTCAACAATGCGAATCAAATGCTATATTTCAACCCAACAATGACAAAACAAATGCTCTATTTTAAGGTCATAATTATGTGTCTATATTGCTTATTTGTTAATGTAATAAAAGAAGGATCCCCTTGTTTATTTGACTTGTGATTTTCTTCATACAAGAGGTTATTTCACATATGTTGCCACTTTTATGAGGGGAAGACTCATAAAAACTATCCAGTGTCCTGTACACTCAATGTAATGAAAGAAGGGTCCTACCTGGCACATTCCATATTGATACAGATGGTCTATGAGCCTCCAGAGTTCTTTGGGGATAGGAATAGGTGGACTGTCTGTCACATCATACTTCTGTAAACTACCAGGTGTTTCCTGAAATAGAAACAGAATATAGCTTCCAACTAACAAAGCCATGAAAACAAGCTAGTATTCAGCCAAATAATATAGTTTTAACCTGTTTTAGTTAACTTCTTTGTTATGTTGTACAGCTCTCTGTGTTTGATTGATTGATTGTTCAATTGATTGATATTGATCTATCGATTGATGATCTGCAGTCATTTTTGTTTTGTATTTGACCCTTAATATCCAAAATCGTGGGAGGGTGGTTGATGCCCATGTGATAAGAAGAGTTGCCCAATTTCTTCCTGTTGGTTTATAATGTAGCCTGCCCCAAACAATATCCCCCCTGTATGATGAACTCCTCAATATAAACAACCTTACTAATAGCCCATCGTTAACAGTGTAAACTTACAAGATCTATCAGCTGTGCCACTGGAACTGTAGAGATAGGGCCTTGCATCTGTATGAGGGCCTCCAGAGAAGAGCCAAAAACACTCGGGTGATAAGTACCAGCTACGGGTACATAAACACAGTTAA
Source organism: Katharina tunicata (assembly GCA_032466195.1). NCBI lineage: Eukaryota > Metazoa > Mollusca > Polyplacophora > Chitonida > Mopaliidae > Katharina > Katharina tunicata. Next base: position 7,192 of record JAVFBZ010140809.1, read on the forward strand.
GGATACAATAATAACAGATTTACTTTATATTAATAGAAATGAATAATAAGCAATCGAATCACTACCAAGACTTTTTCCATGCTTTGTTTACATTACTCCAGAGCCCCCTACTGAGGATTCCTGAGGGCTGTGTCATACAGTCTGTATGGTAGAAAGGTGAAACTAGTGAGGAAAAAACGTCACATGATTATGTTGCCAGAGTATTTATTTACGTAATAATATATTTAACCAGATCCTGCATTCCAACTTTAATACCATTTCCATTTACTCTGACTTGTTATGTTGAGACATTTACATTACACAAGTCATAACAGGTTTTGTGGGATAAATAAAGAAAATAAACAGCGTTTTTAATAGCATCAATCAGGCCATTATCGATTTAAATAGCCCTCTTGCATTGGTTTAATTAGTCCTTCGACTTTTTGAGCTGAGTGGTCGGGAAAGTTCGACAAAATGATCACAAAATTTTCTCATGAAGGTATATGATAAATAGATTATTATGAGAGTGCGGGTAAGCGCCATTGCATCAGCTCGAGTTGTCTGAGATCGGACTGCGTTTTGTTCTCGGTCTTTGGGCTCGATACTGCTTTCAGACCTCAGACAATTTGCTCATACATAGTTGTGTATCCTGCACTGTCCTTATAATTAAAGTATTTAAAATAAGAGAAGAGGTAAAATAAAACAAACAAAAAAAATTATTTCTTTATTAGCAAGGATATAAAGATGTCTTTTCCACCCTCCAGACTGAGAACCAATATGTCATCTAGGGTGTCCTCTCCTGCGTTTAGCTTAGCAGCTTCAGACTTGGTGACAAACACCTTGATTTCTACCTCACAGGATAAGCCTGAAATGGTCAGATTGACATTGTATATAACAGCTCACCCAAAAAATGGTTAGATTAATTTTATATACATGTAACAGTTAACCAAGAATTGCTGACATAAATTATCATCTTGAAAGTTGACCATTTACAACATGTGAAGTACTTTCTGTGCTCAATAGAAAATAATAATTATTTTTTATAATTGTGGTAGTCTTGGATTTGTTTGTTTGGTTGCGGTTTTATGCCGAACTTAAGGTTATTTCACTCATATGACGGTGTGCAAGCTGGCGGTGGAGGAAACCAACCGAAACGATGCTGGCAACACAGAAGACGCCATGATATATTTACAGGACAAAAAAAAAACGAGACCACAAGAATCAGCTTCCTGATGCCAATCTGCTCAGATCACCAGGACACAGGAGGCTCCCACCGAACCACAGGCCCAATGAGTGAGGCAAATTAACCTCAACAACACTGGCAAAAGACAAGGACATCACAAGACAATGGCTGGACCTAATTAGAACTACACACCAAATCAGCTTCCTGAGGACCCATAGCTCAGAGAGCATCAGGGCACAAGATGCCCCCACCAAAGCACTCTTTATGGATTTGTGTTGATAATACCTTCAATGCTATTAAAACATCAGAATATATTTGTGTAATCATGAGTAATAGAATTGTTAGCATATACCCAAAAGATGACCAGACCTAATCTGATTCAATCAAAATGAGTGACAAGTAGCTGACAAGTCAATCAATAGGGTTAAATGTTAAGTTACTGATAGTAAAACGAAATGGTGTGAAACAATTTTGACAACCTACAGTGAAGATATAATGTAGCCATAGGCATAATCACCCTTGGATAAATTGCAACATTTCTGACAAATTTCTCTCCAAATACTACATAAGACAAGGGACTTCACTCAACTATGCTTGAATGGTTGCATCATTTTCCAGGGTTGGGCATAATCATACATCTAGCATTACATTGTACCCATCAAAAGTATTACTTTTGGGGATGTGACAGGTAGCCACAAAGACAGTCAGACTGATTGTCTGATTTGGGTTTTATGCCGTATTAAGGTTATTTCCATCAAATGAAGGCATGCCAGCACAATACGCGAAGGAAACCACCACAGCATATCGACTTCCTGATGCCTCTTAGCTCAAGAGAGCACCAGTAGTGCAAAGGAAGCTTCCACCAAACCACCCGTCAGTCAGACAGACAAAGTAATCTCTGTCGCCAGCTCTGTTTTGCTGGCAACACATAAATTAAACTTACCAGATTTAATGACAGACTGAAAAGGTTCCACAGTAATAAAGGATTTGGAATATCTATCGTCATCCAATTTGTTGATGAATCGAAATGTTACTGACGACTGGAAACAAAAAACGCAAAGCTACATGTATACACAGATCGTTTTTAATGATACACAGCCATGTTAATAAAATAAGTTTCAAACACAGTTTCTGAAAATGGCGAGTGAAACTCATGTACATGAAACAAAGAAAAAATTCTGATTTTGACTGGATGGAAAATTTAGTTGGATGAGTAATGATAAGAAGAGCATTTGGAACATGCATCTGAAATTGGAGGATGATTCACTATGATTATGTAATTCTATTGAACAAATCTTTATTACATTTAACCATAAAAAGCTTCATGCACACAATTAATCTGAGTCTTTGGGATTTGCAGGAGTCACATTTATAGACCAGATTGAATGAAAATCTCAATTTAGTTTGGCAAATAATTAAATTGGCAAAATATGCCATATTTTGGTACACTCAATAACTGCTGATATTTACATGTATTTATTGAAATACAGTGGTACATTTTTCTGACCTATGCTTGTGATCAAAGTCCATCTTTCTCATTTACCAAACACATTGTTCATCGACTGAGTCCATGTTTTTCAAACTGATAGATCTGAAGCCTCATTGGGACATGTTTACTTTATACTCAAAATTATACAGGTTTTATCTGTTTGGTGATAGACATGAACAGAGGTAGAAAACAATCTTTTTCTTTTCTATGAAAGGGGTTATAAGCTACAATTGAAAATTAAAGTTCTGGGGGAAATTATAAAGACAGCAAATACTATGTATAATTTATATCCATAATGTATAGCCCTTCTAACATCCCTTGATATATTACTATTAAATTCTATTTAAGTTTTGAATTGAGTTCCGTTTTAATGTTTATCTGATATCTGGCAAGTTTATTTAATTTTATACTTCTTTTTTTTTTTAAAAGAATAAATGCCACACGTATTAATATTTTCGCTGAATTGGAAGCTTTATTATTCTATAAAATATCATTTAAAACTAAATTTAACGTCAAGTATTACTGCATTTACACAGAAAAGTATACGTTAAATAATGCTAATAACTTTCCTAGCACTATTTAATAGTCAATTCTACAAAGAAAAAACAAAGAGTATTCAAATTTGATTTTCTTCAGTAAATTTCTTGCTCCACAAATTTACATAAAACAGATATAAAATAACTCCTATTTTATGATATTTTCTTGCACATGTCGGGCATATGTATAGAAAGAACACACTGAGAGTAAAATAAACTAATTGAAATTAAAGAAATGGAATTAAAACAAATACTAACCCGACCAATATTGGCAATTGTTAAAATCTGAACTTGTGGCTCCATGAACTTGACATCAGCAAAGTGAAACTAAATAAAAAAAACAAACATAAATTAAAGCACAATAAATTGGAATTGAAATTATTATCAAAATGTCAATTTCAAACCAGACTTTGTTTTAACTTTTTGGTTTCATTGATTTGAAGTGAAATACCCTTGGACACGTCGTCAAACACCAATCACTCAATTATTGACTTATAACATGCAACCCTATCAAGGTTGTGCAAGGGTTGGTGTCTTAACATTACAACATATAAGTAATTAGATAAATAGAGTTTCCCTAAGTAACTTTGAATCCCAATATTGCAAGGGACACAAAAAACGAGAGCATCACAACAAAAAATGATGTCAATAAGACCCCTGAGATGCACAGGTGAGAGATGCATAATACACTAAACCATAAAACAGACTACAGATTATGTCACAGACCAGATAAATTTCTATTGCTTTGTAAATATAATCCAAGTGTTTTTATACTGGAAGACTAAATTCTGCAATAAATGATCAGTATACATACTTCTGTTGTATCCAATTTGACTTGAGGAAGAATATCATTCTCCTCCCTATCTAATTTCTTCATAACATCCTCGTAAACTTTCTTGTAGCGGACAGGATCAACAACTTTAACCTGAACACAAACAGAACAATCAAGTGTGTGAAATTACACAGGGGCATTCAAAACAGAATTTGAGATTGTCATGTAAAATTGCCACACACAAAAAGAACAAGCTGCAGACAACCTTGCATTGATATGTGGCACAATATTTTTAACATACATGTATTGTAACCATAATTAAGATTATTTCACTTAAATAATAGCTGACCAGCCAAATGGGTGAAGGAAACCACACTCAACAACACTGGAAAACAAAAAGGCTGCCAACTGACACTGACAGGACAGGATGCCACAACAAATTGACTTCCTGGTGTCCTTGGCTCAGAGAGCACCAGCGCACCTGCTGAGCCCCTGTTAAGTTAATTCACTGACGAATGCCAACTGATTACCCAAAGTAAGTGATACCTTTTAAGCTTATCGATCTTTTCATTGTAGCACCCTAGCTGATGTTAGACCCTATTCACTCAAACTACATGTCATCAATTACTAAATACAAACAAACTTCGTGGGAGAGTTGAATTAAGCCAATGAATAAAGCTGTAGGAGATGGATTCATTGTTTGTTTGATTCAGATTTTACGCCATACTAAAGGTTACTTCACTCTTATGACAGTGTGCCAGCTCAATCTGTGAAGGAGAACCCTAAACAACGCTGGCACCACAGAAGACACTACAAGACATTTAAAGGATGAAAACAGGACACCACAACAAATCGTCTTCCTGATGATCCTTAGCTGAAAGAGCACAAGGTAAGAGAAGGCTCCCACCAAACACCTGTAACACTCACCTGGACATCGAAGGTACAACTAACAGGTTTATGATCTGAGACCTTCAGTTGATCATGACTAGAGTAAGACAGAGAAGTGATTCCTTCTCCCTTTGACAAGATCCTATCACACCATGCTGGAATACGACTCTTCTCGCTACAACAAAATAACAAGTCACTCACCAGGTACTGATTGTGAGCAGTCAAACATGGAAGACAAAGACAACAAGTTTTAGTTGGAAGTTTAAAATCTGATTCAAAAGATGCATATAAGGAATAAAGGTTAGATTTAAAAAAAAAAAAAAATTGGGTATATATTTATAGATTGTTACGGAAATAACAAATACATGATGTAGAAGAAGGAAAGACAGCATTTATTGATCAAAAACAAAGTATAGGCCATCCTAGAAGAAGCATAGAAAATCATTTTATCTGACTTCTTGCAAAACATCTGTGTTATAATAAAATAATGATTGTTCGTTTACTGCCTGACCACGCAACAGACAATCGGCACATTTGCAGGAAAAAACAGGACACCACAAACAAATCAGTTTCCTGATGCCCTTAGCTCAGAGCAGCAGGGCACAACACATTCAACCACCCGCAGAATGATCTGTTAAAGAAATGTATTCACACTGACCTGCTGTCCCATTCATCACCGCCTGGGTTATATTTATAGGTTGGACGGAATTGGATTTTGTGTTCTGAATAACCTCTAAATATGTTTGTTCCTTTCTTCATCTGTACTAACAGCTGAAAAAAGTTGTAAATACAAGCTGTTGATAGAATAATAATATAACCATGAAAATATTTTATATTATTTGCAATTTTGGAGTTAACTGTCATTTTAACAGTTAAGGGTTTATACAACTGTACCTCAATCGTAAATAAAATGACACAATACTAACTTCAGGAAGAAACACTAATTTACTTAATTAAAGGTAATTCTTACCTGATCATGTAATAATAATTTTTCATATTCCTTTTTAGCTATTAACGTTTTCACTGACTCTATATCAATCTCAGTCAACCTGTAGTTCAGATCTCCAATCCAAAATATTACACTGAAAACAAAACAAAATTTCATTTGTGATTCCAGCCAATTCTCTTTGTTTCATTTTCATGGAATGTTTATAATGCATTATCCAGCCAGATTCATCAAATATCATTTCTTGTAAACCGTTTCCAACAAAACTAATATAACTTTGAACTGTTGTGGACATTAGGTTTGTCTTGTTTTGTTTAATTGCGGTTTTAACTTAAGATTATTTCACTCATATGATCATTGATGACATACCAGCCCAATGGCTAAGGGAAACCACCTAAAATAACCATGGCAACACAGAAGACGCCACAGTACACTTTTTAATACAAAACAAAAATTAAACAGGACACCACAACAAGCTCACTTTATCCCTGATCTTTATCCCAGAGAGCACCAGGGCACATGAGAGTCCCAACTAAACACCCACGCTCTATTTATTTGTCAATGGATACAATAGGCGCGTTCTGTGTTAATTTAGCTTAAGAACCTGTCTTGGCAATTCATTAAATGGTCAGTCAGATTACAACGGATCACTCAAACAATTTAACATGGGCAAGCTAATGACACTTATATAAAGTTAGTACAATGACATTATGTCAGTATAGATAATAAATGGGGTTAAACTTACTCATGTTCAGATATGGACAATGGTGGCACAAATGTCTTGAACCTCATCTTACTATTAATGTCACAATAATCCTGGCAAATAAGATCACAATAAAACTTCAATGGATGACTGGTTTAATTATTGATTAGTATTTATCACTGTGCTCTAGGGTAATTCACTTATATGATGGTGGTGTTCTCTAGGATATTTCACTTATATGATGGTGGTGTTCTCTAAGGTATTTCACTTATATGATGGTGGTGTTCTCTAGGGTATTTCACTTATATGATGGTGGTGTTCTCTAGGGTATTTCACTTATATGATGGTGGTGTCTCTAGGATATTTTACTTATATGATGGTGGTGTTCTCTAGGGTATTTCACTTATATGATGGTGGTGTTCTCTAGGGTATTTCACTAATATGATGGTGGTGTTCTCTAGGGTATTTCACTTATATGATGGTGGTGTTCTCTAGGGTATTTCACTTATATGATGATTGTGTTCTCTAGGGTATTTCACTTATATGATGGTGGTGTTCTCTAGGGTATTTCACTTATATGATGGTGGTGTTCTCT
>JAVFBZ010140820.1:11346-21415 GCA_032466195.1 Katharina tunicata
GATTATAAATGCGATCAGTTGACCCTAGACAACAGCATTACGAAACAAATTAGAAATCAATGGGCTAAAAAAAACTGTTATAATATATTATTATTAAATCTCATTCCATATTTTATTTAGCTTTAGCTAATACAGATAATGCAAATGTCATTGAAACACGTTGTAATAATTATCCAGTACTCAAAACAGTTCCTCCAGAAGTTTTAAAAAAAACGGATATGTCTCACATTTGCTTTCAGATGGCTTGTAAACAGTAGAATACGTTGTCTTATGCGACAAATTACCATTAACACACTAATTAAAGAGGAAATTTGTTGCAACATTAACTGAAGCCCGTTTTGTGCTGTTCAGTATCAAAACAAGAGAAACGGTTGATTTTCTATGATTCTTGATCATGATAATCGATCCGTGGTAATTCGAACTGATACTCGTGGATGTCACTCCCGCACCATGTGGGTTAGGGACCCTGTTAGCTGCATGATTAGATCCAGCCACGACCATTGGTTCAAGGTTGAGGAATCTTCCCGGGGATCGTGTGACATCAACCCCCCGGCAGGAAAACCTATTCAATTTTACGATCATACTGATCTGTCGTAAGTGAATTAAAGAATATAAATTGACCCCAGACAAAAGCCGTAAGAAAACAAATTAGAAATTAATAGACTCTAGAACCTGCGTGAGAAATTCAATAACAAAACACGACTGAGTTAAATATATAATATCTAATTATTAGATCATATGTCATATTTTATTAAGCTGTGTGATCAAATACTGTTGATATAACTAATTCATATGTCATCAAACCACTCGATGTGCTGCCCACTGTGATAATATGCGTATAATACTTTAGTTGATTTTACAGAATTCCATCCAAATGTGAACATGCCAAACTAAAGCTGTTGTGATAATTATCCAGCACTCACTTAAACATAAATAGGATATAAAGTATTGTTTAGCAATTTGGCTGTCCCAATACATCATTTGATTTGAAAGTTATATTGTCATCAAATTGTTAAGTTATGTTGACTTTTGCTGAAGAAGTATTAATAAGTGACAAATAGGTCACGGAGTACAATTCAGATGGCTTGTGATGAATAAAATTAGTTATCTTTCAAGAAAGAAGATTTAATAATTCATTTGTTTGGTGTATAACGTTTCGCTTATATGACGATTTCAAGAAAGAAACAAAAATGCCTTTTCTACATTTCTTCTTAAATTAAAATAAAACTATTTAAAATCTGCGATCTTGGCAGCCACCGGAAAACTTCTCTTATATACCCAAGGTCCACAGAGGTAATTGGACCTATTTCGTGTACAACGAAGGGCACACCGGAGTACAAAGCTCAACCACAGGGCCACGGGGCGTCCCCTACATTAGATGGAAACTTGTTATTTAGCAATATGTCGCCAAGAGATTGATATGTCTCTAAACAGCTGTGGTTGTTTCTCTTGGCCATAACTTAATTGCCATTATTAAAAACTTAATATTTGTATTTATATATATTTCCGTCTAATTGCTTTCGTTTTTGGTTTGAACTATTTTGTCTTTAAGGAATGGTGGATTCGGGTCTTATGTATTAATACGCCTAACCTTCGTAAGCTATATATATTTTAAACAGAATATTGATTCGGTGTTTTGGACACTTGTGCTTCAAGACAAATTTTCACGTCATTATTTGTTTATTATACTAAATTGTGCATCAACGATAGAATGGCAGATAGTCTAAGCACGAGTAATAACTCTAAATGAAGTTGCAAACATGCTCTCTATCTACACCAGACTAAAATAAGCTCGTACCTTTCTCGAGATTGAGAGACTCGACGGTATGGAGAATGATTTGATTCTCTATTTTCCATGCTGCATGGTACACACGAATATCTTCTCGCGAAAACTCTCCTAGTATCGAGAAGGCTCTAAAATAATTAATGCGTCTATTAATTACAATTTTAATCATGTTGGTATGAGAACAGGTCAGAAGTTTGGTTTGCTATAGGTGTTCTAGCGGTATAATTAACCGTGGTTAAGTTCATAAATAAATCTGATGAGATTGATACGAGAATAATGATCAGCAGAAAATCGATACGGGGAGCGTTGACCGAGTTAATTATTAGAGATAAATATCTTCTTTAACTCTATATCGACTCACGTTGTCGTATTATTGGATACTGTTAGTCGTACTGGCGCCTTATTATTGTCATGGTCCTTACGATATCAATAATCGATTGGTTGGTTGATTGATTGATTGATGGTTTGATATGGGTGCAAGCCTTATTTCCCAGTAGCAGTGACAGTAACCAAAAATGGGAAGTCACTCTAAGTGTTAGCTTTGTTCGGGAAATTAGTGTTCCTCCAGTGCCTTTGACAATGCTCTTACGAATCAGAGGGCATCAAAGGAGTGATTTAAGGGTATTCGGATTATCTTCTGTCTGACCGTCTGTTTGTTCTCTATAAACACACCTTTATGAGAGTTCTGTATGTAGGAACTCTTGTTATCCAGCTATATGTACTGCTGATGTTGTACCTGAGAACATGAGAGTTCTGTATGTAGGAACTCTTGTTATCCAGCTATATGTACTGCTGATGTTGTAACGATGTTAAAGGACGACCACCAGTTTTCGACCAGAATTCACAATTTCCCCGGTGTAGGCACCTAATTTCAAAGAGATATGCCCGTATTTTATTGGCCCCAAAGTCAGCATAAATGAGATTATCGGTAGTGACGTCTGTGGTTCAGATGTACCACGGCTTTTACATTATAATAAAAGGGAGATTAAACAAAAACGACTTTTTTAATGCTTATATTTATCGGTTTTGAAAGTTTTATCTCGCAAAATATTTTCTCCATCTACAAAGCAGCTAGTTTCCGTGATTTGACAGGACTTCTGTGACTACAGGGCGAGTTAAGTCAGTAAACCTTGCCATTTACGCATACTGTCAAGGCATGCTTTTATATGCATACGACCAAGTTAGTATCGAAGTTTGCTGTTTTAAATCACCCTGTGGTTAAATAAATACATGTATATTAGAAACAAATGTTTGAAATACGCCGCTCTATGTAAGAAGGTAATATTTCGCCTGATAAAAGTTTTAAAACCGTTAAATATCAGCATTAAAAAAAGCTTTTTTTGTGTAAAGTCGCATTTACTATAAGGTTAAAGTCGTTGTGTATGAAATACGGACACATTTCTTTAACAGTACACATGGAAAATCGTGAAATCTGGTCCAAATTCGCTTGACTTTTCCTTAACATACCTACAGACATTCTTCCGTTTTGGGAGTAAAAGGTGTAAATTAAGAAAACTGTTTTCTATGTGATTGATTAGCCAGAACTAATGACAGAGACCATGTCCCCATTCTATATATTTAAACATTTTGTCATTGTGACCTTGACATATTTTACCTATAAATAATCACCCAATCGGCAAAACCTCGCGTGATTTCTCGTTATTTGGCTGTCATCACTTAGATGTGCGCAGTTCATTCGATGGCTTCCGAGTGAGTAATCACCAAGAGTATTCCTGACAAATAACTCGAAATCCGAGCCAGGTTTTTTCACCAATCCTGCTCACAAACAAAACAAATTCCTAACAAAAACACTCCTCACCAAAAACATATTTTGTATCTTTGCGCGTCGAAAAATAGCCGAATTAATATTATGTGCCTGATAAACGTACCCATATGTCCACTAATGTTTGATGGCAACTTTATAAGGTTTTACTAAAAACTAGATATATTCATTTTTGGATTGAGTACACCTTATAACGAATTGTCTTTTGAACTGTGAACTTCGAGCTTTTTATTCGTATCCCTGAACCAACTTCTACGTCGACTTGGTATTTCATGTATGTGCTTTACTCTCTGACAAAAAAGTACTTTGCCTAACATGCCCACAGCTGGATTTGTATCATGTTTTCGTGGGTTTGAACTCAACTGTGTATAAACATCTGTGTCTGAATCTTGTGATACAGCCCAACTGTTCCATCTTGGAGGCGAAATGTAAATTTACCACTCCGCTGTATGCCAAAAATACTTAAACCTCCTTGACTTATCTTTGGAGGTGTTACAGGGGAGGTAACCCTACATGCAAATCGATGGACTGTTTAAAGTTTTCCAAGGGTGTTAATTTTTTTAATAGATTATCAAAGCAAATATATGTGGACATTTTATACAATTGTAGCGGTGTCTGCATAAAATTTACAATTGTGTTTTTTAGCAAATGTCTATTAAAATCATCACATCAAAAGTGTGTCAGTCATTATTAATTCGATAAAAAAATATTGTCTATGATTTTGGCGAATATTTATTGATTAATATGTTGTGTCATTGCAACGCAAAAATAAAGCATAAGAAATCTATCATGCAGCTGTCTTTGCAGAAGTTTGTATTGTTTTCCGTTGTAACCTTATTTAAAGGATGTTTGAAGTATATATCAACCATAAGAAATTTATATAAACTTTTAGATCATGATTTTCTTTTTCTGAAGTATACAAACTTATGCTTTTAATCGATACCGTTGTCACTGTTCTTTAATTGAAAAAGAAAAAGTCATAAAACGTATATTCGATTACAATGTGTTTCCCATGAGAAGTATTCGTAAAGATTAATTCCACAAATATAGCAGCAGATAAATATGTGAAGATCCAAACCTGTTGTGTCTTACAGGTTGTGACTACATGCTTTATGTCGACTGAATCTGATTCCTGCAAAAGAGCAGAACAAATAATAATATTAGGTAGGCAAATAAATCATAAATAATGACTCTCTGTGATTCCTGTATAGCTCAATGAAATGAAATAAACATCCTTAAAACTGACAAATAACGTGTCTGAATGAAAATAATCGACCATGAAAATGTCCCCTTACCTTTTTAATTTTATATAAATCAAAAAGCACAACAATAATCCAAGAATTTTCTGAAATTTAACGCATAAAAAGTATACACAGAACTTTTTCAGCCCAATGTCCGCTGACCTATACAGTGCGTGTGACGAAAAAAATGAAGAAATGTGATGGCAGTTGGTGGGAAATATTTTTTTAAACTAAAGTTAAAAGGTAAGAAGGCATTTCTAGTTGTCAATTTTGTTTGCTGTGACATGTTTTAGAGATGCTTAAAATGCTTGTTAAAAATGTACCAAAAGCCCAATGGATAGAACTCAGACGTTAGTTTTTGCTCAACAGAAAATAACACAAAAACTATATCGTCTGAGCTCCTCGGACTAGTAAACACAGCAGAATTCTGGACAAACTCTCAATCGTAGTTCTTCGTTAATCCGGATAAAAACTAGAATAATTAATCTCAAGCACAAACAATTAAATACTTCAGGGTTTTTTTTCTCTCTTAAAGTCGTATTGTATACAATTGCATAGTAGACCAAAAAATCTCCGAGAAACGACAAGATACGCATGTTTAGTTTCTCGGAGTTGTGACCTTGGCCTACTATGTCAAATTATTCAGTGGGAATCACAGTATATACTTGTATAGCTGAGGTTCCTCGACTGATAACCTCAAATGTGTTTCGCTGCACTTGAATTACGGATTTTCGATATGACTACCTTATTAATTCTGATGATTCCATTTCAGGTACATTTATATCGTTTCTTGCTACAACCGTTTTAAATCTTCTGCTTGAACAACATCGCCTCCTTTTTTTTATTAAGGTCAGGATAGACATTATCGTCTGTTGTCAGCTCCAGTCGTAAAATACTTCAATCGATTCCTTGGGGAGCGACCACACTAACTATGTAATAGTTTGTTTATTTAACCCTCGTGATACCGCATTGGTAATTGATCGAAAGTATACACGATTGCTGCCTTGAAGATAATGTGTTATATTTCCCCTGAAGAAAAGGAAAATAGCGGAAACATATGTAGTGAAAAGTAAAGCGAATTCATTTTCGTTCCCGCGAGACTGCCGCAGCTGCGAGATTTATAGATTTGTTTCATAAAGGCTAAAGTCATTGTTTAGGTTTGACAGACTGAGACTAAACATTAGTCAGTTTGTCTCTCTTCTTGATGTTTACGTTTTTGCCTGTTACTGTTTTTTTTATTATTATTGTATTATTGCAATGTCATACATTATTTCCATCAAATGTAGAATAATTGAATACCCAGTTATTCCCGTCTAAAACAACCGATGACGTAGATGTATACTGAAAACAATCTTTAAATTATTCCATAAAGAATAATTCCATTCTATATACGTTACAAATGAATTATAAATGAACTGGTTACTGTGCGCCTAGATTACTCCCATTAGTCTCCCGTAAATTGATCCTCACGGCAGCCGATTAAATACTTCAGTTATTTTACGCTTAAAATGGTTTCTGGATTGCTAATCTCCAGCCAGTATGACTGTATTTAGTGGCAAGTTCCGATAGAATTGTTTTGTTTATTTTTCTGATAATATTATCCAATATTTGTTTTCTCAAACGTCAAGCGCTTGTGATTTATCAAGTGGATCCTTTCCGAACAATAGTCGTTAAATTAATGCCTTCCGTTTGAGCTACACTGTTTTTGTGTTTATGGCCAGCATAGACATTTGAATCTATTGTAAGTTTCAACCACAAAATACTTCAATCGGTTCCCTTGGTAACGTATACAATAACTGTGTAAACTGTGTGTTTATTCGTCCCTCATGATATATGATTGATCATTGATCAAAAGTTTAAACGATTGGTAGCCTGAGAATAATATGCTTAATTTCCCAGAAGAAAACAAAAACACCGGCAAATAATATAACAAAAATGTTACGTTCTCGCGAGACTCTCATAAGTGGGAGAATTATTGATTTTTTTTCTTTCGATTGAGGCTGGTGTATTTTATTCTATTTGTTAGATGGGGTCCGAGAATTGACCAGCTTGTAAATGTTCTTGTTATTGTGCCGTTATTGTACACAAAAACGTCCAGTTGTTATTTGCCCTTCAATACTAATGACGGCATACACATATTCTAAAAAAGCTTATAAGAGTTATGCCGCATCGTGCAGATCTATACCGCGATTTTGTGTACATTCACAGGTCAGTTACACAGGACTTTCCACTTTATATTCTCGCCTCGAAAAAAACCTTCATTAAAATCCCCTAAATGGTCTTGGTTTCCCGATGGTACCATAATATTTATTTTCTGCATAATTTATGCAATTTTGTTTGAATAATCAGGCGTCAATCTCCGGGAATTCTTTTTACGGGATGTGATGATAAATAACAGGCGTTTTAAGTCTTCCGTTTGGACTTCATGCGTTGTTTTGTCTTTGATGCCATGCGACATTGGCATCTATGGAGTTTCAGGCACAAAATATACTACAATCGATTAATTGAGGAACAACCACACTAACTGTATAATAGTTTGTTTATTCTGCCCTCGTGATACAGGCTGGCTGATTGATAAACCCTTTTAACAATCGCTGGTCTGAAGATGATGTGCTTTATTCCCCATGAGAAAAAGAAAATAGCAGCAACTAAAACGTAACAAAAATGGCAGCCAATTCAGCCTCACTTTTCTGCGAGACTCTCGTAAGCGCGAGATTTATTGATTTATATTTCGACGAGACTGCATAATGTCATTTTTCTGTTTGAAAGAAAGCTTTAAAAAACAGATTAGTTTCTCTATCTTTTTATTGCTCAAGTTTGTCGTGTTCAACTTGTATTAAATATTGTAGTATTATTGCGTTTACTGTATATACATTCTAGCTAAAATATGTAAAGTTTTATTTGCTGTGCAATGCCTGATTGTTTTGATATTTTTATTAAATTGTTAGCAATATTATTAAAGTACCACATTTTAATTCTCAATAGCGTCGAAATAGTTTATTGACGAATAAGAAACTTCATGCCTGTATTTATCAAACTGAAGGGTCGCGTAAATTGATTCAAAGTGCAGGCAATACAATACTTCATGTTATTTAAATTTAAAGTCTAATTGATTACAAGTTTCAGTGTTTCTTGAATTGATAATCTCTGACTACATATTTATTTTTCTATTTATTTTCTTTTCTTTTTTTACTAAACGTATATTTATCAAGAGTATTTCTACACCGTATATATTTCTAAACAACTAGTCTTCCTATCTTGTTTGAGTGGCATTTAGAAGCTGGGTAAATTACAAAGACATGACGACTGAGATGGATATATCCAGAAGTTGAAAATCCATCTCAGCCGTCATGTCTTTGTAACTAGTCTTCCGTTTGAACTAAATCGTGTGTTTTTGTGTTTATGGACACCATAGACGTTTGTATTTATATCAGGTTCTGGTCGCAAAAAAGTTCAATGCATTCCGTGGGGAGTGACTTCAATAACTGTGTAATAGTTTGTTTATTTAACCCTCGTGATACAGGATTGCTGACTGATCGAAAGTTTAAATAATTGCTGGTCTGAAGATAATGTGAAAAATTCTTCCGCAGAAACAGACGATAGCAGCAGCCATGTAACAAAGACGGCAGCGAATCCATATTCACAATCCCTCGAGATTTGCGAAATTGTACGAGGAAGGCAAAATTCTTGTCTTTGTGTACATATCAGACAAATAAATTATGGATGAATTGTAACTGTAGGCGTATATATTTTTCTAGGTAAAATGTCCCCGTTAGCTGACAATTAGTGCCAACCATAAAACATTTCAGCTTTATTTTCTTCTAGAAAGCTAATAAATACAGATGTGAAATGTTTCTTCGTTTATTAAAATCCACAAAGTATCACTCCCACAAGTGAATTTGCAATATTACTATACACTCTTATTTCTGTTAGATTTGTTTCATTTCTACTTTATCAAATTTTAATATGAGGTAAACAGTTGTCAGGTGAATGTATTTCTGAACACCCACTACTTGTTCAAAGCTTTCTGTCTGAATTACTTCGTGTTTTTGTGTGTAAGTGTTTAAAGTTAACATGAATATTTGTATCTATTTTAAGTTCCGTCCGCGAAATAGTTCAAAGATTCCATGGAAAGCAACCACAATAACCGTGTTTGTTTGTTTGTTTGATTGGGGTATTGCACCGTACTCAAAGATATTTCACTTATATGACGGCATGCCAGCCCAATCGGCGAAGGAGACCACCGTAAACGACGCTGGCAACATGCACGACAGGAAAAAACGTTTACACAGCATTAACAAAACATCCAGCACACCAACAAAATCGGCATCCTGTGCCCCTTAGCTCAGAGAGCACCAGCACACAGGAAGCTTCCACCCAACCACCCGCCAATAACGGTGTAATGCCTAATGGTTTGCCTATTCAGCCCTGCTGATACATTATGCTGACTGATCGAAATATTAAACGACTGCTGGCCTGAGTATAATGGGTTATATTCGACACTTATACCATTTTTTATTTTTCAGTGGTTTGGCACAAGAATTGCTCACTTAACAAATCTTCTTCTGCTGAACTTTGTTCCATCGTGGCCAACTGCACAGAAGACCTAGAAACTAAAACACACCTGTAACAGGAGCTGTAGTTCAATTCTTGCTCATCGTGCAACTAAAGTGCTTGCTAAAAGCATGTTGAAACACATATTATATACCGTGGAATTACATTTTGGATCAATTCTTAAGCCTAGGTTTACATTTGTCCTGCCGATGTCTACAAACAGTTAAATACTTCAATTTTTTAACTCTTTGAGCCTGGTTGCAAATTGGATACAGACGCAACGTTTCTACTTTGACTGATAATCTCAATCGAATGCCAAGCAAAATATGTTCGACTTGACTACAGTTTTTTCTGATTTTTGTTTCGTTCTTGGTTTACCAGGCGTCAGTCTCATGGTGTATTACTGTTACAGTCGAGTCAAGTCTTCCGTTTGAAATATATTCTATGCTTTTGTGTCATAGCTAACACAAACATTTGCCTCTATTTTCAGTTACAGCGACAAAATACTCCAATCGATTCCTTGCGGAGCGAACACAATAACTGTGTAATAGTTTGTTTATTCAGCCCTCGTAATGCAGGATTGCTGACTGATATAAAAATTAAACGGTTCCTGGTCTGATAAAGATAACATGCTATACTCCTTGGAGAAAATAAAAATAGCTGTGTCTATAGTAACAAAAATGGTGCAGAACTCAGCTGCAAGTT
>JAVFBZ010140831.1:0-19095 GCA_032466195.1 Katharina tunicata
CCCCCCCCCCCCCCCCCCCCCCCCGATTGGACTGGTACCCCGTCATATAAGTGAAATACCGTTAAGGATAGATTTAAACCCCAAACAATAAAGTGACAAGATATGGAGCAAGTGTGTTAAAAACTTAAACAACTCCCAAATGGAAGTTCGAAGAGCTATGTACATTTCTGAAATCAAAATCAATCAAGACAAACTGGAATGCACACCATAGTGAGCGTATATCGAACACTGGATTCAGTGTGTTCTGTTTAAGTTGGTAGCTAGCCGAGCTACTGGGTATAGGCATTCCACAAGCCCATACCCAGAAGATTTACAACGTTCAATGGGTGCTCTCGACAGAGCTGTACACTTACAGCTAACTGAGCTGCAACTCTTATTCTCTCGACATACTTGATAAATAGTCATCACTTTAGAATGACAAGGCAATCATAGTTGTGTGTTATATAACTTATATAATAGTAATAATAATAATATATTTTATTTCAGACAGAGCCATATAAGATTTACAGAAATATAAAGCACAGATCTCTGAAATTCATGTATACAAAGTAATTTTTTTTTTAAATAGTTTAAGAAATATAACCAAGTAACACTATGACAATAGAAGTATATATAGGAGTACCAACAGGTGTTTAAGTGCATTCAACTCTCGTGCTTTTTGTGTTACTAATATTTCACTCACATCAAGGCCATTTTTAGTAAAAAACCTACATTTTATCACAAATTCGAAAGACATAAACTTGGTTTTAAATAAAACACGTTAATTTAGTTTCAAAAAGATTACTGTTCGGCTGGCTATAACTAGAATCATTCACACATCCAACGATCGTTGGTTTTGGGATGATTTGAAGCCCAATTATACAGCCTTGTTTCGATGACAAAGGAATCTAGTAACAAATCTATGTTATGTTAATATTTAATCAGTATTTAGATAATAACTCTTTGTCAAGGAATAAGTTTACTGAAAAAAAAATGCATGCACATGCGCGTATAAAGCATATACAGTGTAAGCCTGTGGCTGAAAGTTGCCCCTTAGATAGAATTACGTCATTACTTACATGACTGACTGTTTACCATAGAGAAACATGGGGAGAGTTTCCCACCTTTCAAGACATAAGGGCTGCTAATTTGATTCTCACGAGGATATAAGCCTCAAAGAGCAATGCATAGCTATTATATAAAACGTGAGAAGACATGTATTGGTTTAAAGAGTTTCACCTCTAATCAGCTTCAACCCATCTTGTTAACATACAGCTTCCACTGACAAGTAAAACCTATACGGACACAACCAGAGCATTTTCGCTCTAAAACTGGTGAGATTTTCTTAAAATTACAGTGTCAACTTTTTCTCTTTAGCTTAACCTTCGCTAATCTGTTCTGCTGACATAATGAATGTCAAACCTCGCGAAATATGTCCTATAGAAAGATCCTACTATGAGAAGAGTGAGAAATAGGTACGTATATGGACTGTCACCTATTACAGAAATGTCATCAGAGTGTGTGTTCACGTGAACAATAATATCGCCATGTCTGCTGTAAACACGAGAAAATAGATTATGCAAAGATTTGAGAAGTGTCGAACACACATAGAACACAATTCTTCGTTAGCCTGTGTGCAGCGTCGGACAGATCTACATTCAACTTTCCTTTCAACTGCACGTATTTAAGTGGTGAAAAGTTGAAATTGCAATGAAGAACATACAAAATCAAATCTAGCCTGTCTCAAATCAATTTACATAAAAGTACATAAAAATAATTTAACTTCTTTGCATTTCGTTTTCCAATTAGCTATTTTGAATACTTATTGTACTACTCTTATAATTAACCATATGTAGCTCACAATTCAACTGTGCCCTATTCAAAAAAGGAATTCAAGAATACAAAGCTTCTGGGTTTCCAGAAATTGTCAATGTCAAGTTGTAACTGTTTCCGAGATGTTGCCACTGTCTTATTGCCAGCTATCTTGAGCTATTCTCCTCTCCCAATACAATATGTTGAGTGTAAGTATGTACACAGTAACTATTCAAGGTGATTCAAAACAGATCAGTGTGAAAAAAATAGAAACTTTCTTAACTATAGCTGGTATTGGAGACATGTCCAATCAATAGAACAGTTTGAAGGTGGATTTTACAGTTTCCAAATTAAACAGAATTGTGTTGATGTCGACGTGTAGAGTCGCAGTAAATACGACTGGCCAACAGTTTAGGCCAGTGTATAGGATAGATTGTGCCCGTGTTCGCCACCTCAAACATGACCTGAGAATTTCTGGTCACCTTTTGTGGAAGGAAGTCATACAGCACTAATATTACACTATATACACTCTAGGGTGTTGTTTTACGTGACCGAGGGAGCAAATAAAAGCCATCTTGAGCCTGTTTTCTTACAACAACAGCCGCGATTACTAGATTCGGTGATTGGATAGGGAATTAAAATGTTTATGGTCAGTTAGTGGTGTGGTCAATCTTGGTTCCATATTTTCGGTCTGTGTCGTCACGTTCTAGGAGTATTGTGCCAAGTTACAACTCGATTAGTATGGAGTAAGAGTCAACAATCCGCTACTTGAAGAGTGAATATACATTCATAGGAAGAGAGGGCTTTTGAGAAGATATCATGTTAAATCATGGTGACCTGACGAAGTCTTACCAATAAGTAAAGGAAAACAAGTCTGATTTTTTAAAATTTCTGTTGCAGATCTGCAAAGCTCTGTTGCGAATGGTACTTTCATTGTAATTAGCAAACATAATACAAATATATATAGAAAAATATACGTCAACATCAGACATTCTGGGTCATATAGTTCAAAATCGTGACACATATTTTATCCCGAAGTATTCCAGGCAACAAAGCGTTAAGTTTCAATCAGTTTATAACAGAATTTATTATAAAATGTAAAGTTTGGTATCAAGTCTCGTTCTGTATCTCAGTCATTGATGAGATCCCGACTAGCTAGCGTAAAATTTTATAATCCGAAATAAACAGCATTAATTAAATCTAGGTAAAGAAGAGCTTCGTGAAAACAAAGCAGAATTCTGGAGTTTATTCACACATAGGATCGTCGATTAGCAGGTCGTGTCTAAAGCATGTGTTCCAAAGTGTTTTACGGCTGTAGCCCTGTAGTAATCTCTACTCGGTGAAATCCTGCCTTACTGTGTTCATTGGGATCTCATAACCTCCTACGTCAACAAGCCCTTCTATTCACATGGCTTCAAACCAAACACTACGTGAAAACCATTCCACAAAATATCTATATTTTATAAATTTATGATATCATTGCAGATACAAAAACAAACGACAGGACACCGAAAAATATTACTTTGCGACGGAAAGAGAACAAACGTGATCTTGACATTAAACCTCATGTGTGATACTCTCTAGAAATACCTCGAAGGCACGTCATAATCATGGTAACCAACTCGAGTAATTGTTGGGCTGTTCGACAATCACTTAGATTGTTACTACGTTACAGTTTACTTAACCTTTGATTTGTGTGTATTGTCATTTCTTTTGATTAGGAGTACACTAAACAATAGATATTTATAAATACAATTTACCTATATAACAGGAAAATTCTCGACATATATGTTGACCTTCTCGAAAAGCTTTCTTACTTTGAACAAATAAGACAATTCCTTAGAATTCCTTTTACGTATAGAAATCTTCTGTAATGTATCTTAATTGAGTTAACTAACGCCTGTATTGTTCCACCACATGATGGGCTCACTTGTGCAAGATCCCAGCCATCCCGGGCTAGTTTAAACACGAACAGACTTAACTCATAAAATATGACTTGTGGCGAGAGTGTTATAATATCAACGTGACTGTATAGAACCATTGAATTAAGACCGTGTTTCAGATTAATATACAGCTGTAGGTATAAGAAGTCCTTTGACAAACATTTAAGTCCAGGTGGATCTGTTCTGATGCGACCTTCATACCGAACGGCTCTACAAGGTTAACACTAAGCTACATTGGTTGTCCAATATTATATTTATAACAGAGTTCCCCGCCCCTTGGCACATTGCCGCCTCGATCGAAATCACCAGGGGCCAGGCCATCGGCACGGGGTCAAACTCACGTCAAAAATCAAATAAATTAAGGGCGGAATAACTGGAGCTTCTGTATTGATTTTAATAATTCTTCACAAATATTGTGAGTCGATTTCTACCAAGGTGAAAGGACTTGAATAATGAGACTGCATGAGGAGAAGCGAGGGAGATGTTCCTGCGATCAGTCTGCTGGCATGCGACTTGATTCCTTACATCGCCACACTTTCATGTGTATCAAAACCAAGGATTGCAGGCCTATAATAATTGAGATCTCCCAGCGAGTTTTTAACTGACAAGGGGGTTTGTACGGAGCGTTACCACGGGTGTTGTCATAAAATGGGAATGAATTACAGCCTTAAATTGAACAGCGTCTCAGAAGAAATGTTTGTAGTTGGTTGTCTGAACATAAGTCCCATAATTCGAGGCAACAAGAAAAGTATCTCCTGCAGTCTTATAGCTACAGTTCCCGTTTAATGTTTCAAAAACTGTTTGAAGTTGATACCAGTACAATAGTCGATACATTTGGACAACAGTCACGACAGTTTTCTGTCAGAGAAACGTGGACACAGTATTACTGAAGCCCAATATAACTAATGGGGGGGGGGGGGGGGGGACACCTTGGAAAATAGGTAGGCCTATTAAAGTACACAAAACATAGACCAGCTCGAGATAGATAGGTTAGCATGGCCTACATAAACGTTTTATTGATGACATTTTAAGTTGTTGATGCGGAGAAGTGATCTTAGATCTACACCACAGCTGGGGGGAATAGATCAGAGTTAAGATATTTAGATTATACAAATTCGAACATAGACGTAGGTGCTAATATTGGACAGCTTTATATATACGGTGTAGAAATGATAGACATAGGGTCTTACACTAGCACTTAAATTGGCACGCTACAGTCTCTCCAGTGTAGAGGCCGATATTTACAAAAGACGCGACGGAATGCTGGTCAAGATCAGTTTAAGTAGGGTCAGCTTATTACACAGGGTGCATAACTAGTGGGATGGGGGAGCACAATAAGTTTATGCGTTCGTTTTCGTTTGTTTTAGAGGACACAAGTTTTTTATTCTTTGAAAATCAACCACCAACACCAAGAACATCGAGGAAAACAAACCAATGATATAATGTTGACTTCCCTGTATATTTCTCGGAGCAATTAAAATATGGCGTAAAAAGTTAGAGGGTAGAGGAAGTGGCGTCAATGAAGGATGCTGGCTAAACTGAGTGTCCGTAAAAGCCGGGATGCTAGGGGTTTATGTGACGGTGTAATACGGGCGGATTAAACACTCTGACTTCTCATCCATGATCTAAGACCCTCCTAATCCCAGTCCGTCCGCCTGCCATCCTGTTACATGTTTGTCCATTTCCATTGTTTCATTTAAATGGCTATTAGACACCGATTCCTGCCATCCAGGAATAAAAATAAGTTATGTAATTAACGGACAATCCTCAAGGATCCGGTAAAGCACAGTTATACAGGATTTTCGGGCGCAGTTCTGGTGATCAATAGCATTTGATCTATCAAAGTGCATCTTTGATAGATCATATTTTGATAGATCAGATTTAAATGGTGTTTAAAGCAGTTCTTAGTGAGACTTTATTTATATAACTTCCATGTATTTCAGCAGTAGACAGAGACTCTAGCACAGCACAATTATGTGATGTCATTTCAAGTGTTAGTTCTGTTGGAAAGATAATGTTCCCCCAGTGCTAAGTATGACAGCATGTACGTAAGATCAAAAAAGTATTAAATTGGATGACGGTTTAAGTTAGGAATCTTAAACAATGCATATATCTATGTGACAAAAGATTTCATTATTAATTGTTGAGATAAAATGAAATTGTACTAAGGGCCTATATGAATGCCATTCTTATAGAATACTTTTGATCCTTGGTGTCACTTGCTGGAATGAAAGATGGTACACTAATTTGTAGTTGGTCTGCTTATCTTTCCATTCTGCATGTTGCAGTCACAGTTTATCCCACGACAAAATACCAACTCATACATGATGGTTCTGGCTTCGCAGATCTTAACGACAAAATATCGTGCTCGATCTAAAAAAAAGTTTAATTGACAGATTGCATAAAGTTATGACTCTGAAAAATAAAATAAACGAAGGAATGGTTGGTCATATAAACGCTTTTATTTACCTGATAGTACGTCCCCTTCGCTGTGGTAATCCCTCTCCGTCCGTGACCGCACAAATAAAACACACTGGGGATTTGTAGACCGTAAAGCCAGGGAATACGGCGTCTCGCCATCCTGGGCAACAAAGCACAGAACAAAAGCTGAATAGACGTACATGAGCCTTTTTCAAAATAAAACAATTTGAAATTTAACATATAGGTTATCGGCTTCTTTTATACATTAACATACATTATTTCAAATCCCGTAGCCCGTTATATTATTGACTTATATAATACTTGCTAGAAATAGAAACGGTATCCTAAGTCTACTAATGCTGTCATTTAAAAAAAAATGTTTAAGGTTATCAGATTAAAATCAGAAGTAAAAAGCCTCACCGACACTTTATTCTTGTATATTTTTGCCTGTGATTTTTTTTAAAACCACATTGGCATTCGGCTTGACCATGAAAGAACTAACACTTTTAGTCTACAAAAGCTTGCACTCAATCACATAGAAAAAGGAGTACCAAACGTTTTTTTTTTATACTAATTAGCCCTGATAACCTTGCTGTTGTCTAAAGAGTGAGTGGGAATTAATCATGTTAAACAGGGAAGGTCTTTCGGGGCTTACATTCCACAGACAGTGCGCCTGTCTGAACTTTCTGCGATTGATAAGGGTCAGAGGTCAGTCACGGAGAGGACCTGACGCGAGGCAAACGGTACTATAGATCGTGTAACTGTGTACATAAACATAAAGATTACTGACGGTTCTCTTTTCATGTGATTTTTTATATGTCCTTGAATGATTAACAAGAAAAAACTCAAAAAGACCTTAAATAAGGAAGTGTTATCGAGTCTAATGTGGTGACAGAGTAATCTTCCCACGCTGGTAAGATGTCTACAGTGTTCTCATGGTGCCATGCTTAAAGTTGAATGACTACAATGGTTCTAAAACTTGACTGCGATTGTGGTGAAGATTTTAGTTAGTGTATAAAACTACATGTTGTGGCATAATCATGATCTGCGAGAATACAAAACTCGCGAGCCTTTTTACACTATAATTAGGTTTTGTTTGTTTGATTGGGGTTTTGCGTCGTACGGTTATTTCACTTATACGACGACGTGCCAGCTCATTCGTTGAAGGACATCACACAAACGACGCTGGCAACATGAACGATAAGACAAAACACTTATATAACTAACAAAACACATCTTCTCGACACAAGGCGAGGCCCGACGTTAAACTCTATTCCTCCCCTTGTCACGTTTACTTTTTATTTCTTGTCAAGCCAGGAGGAGTTATCTCTCCTAGCGCCAGTCCCAGAGTCGTTGAACAGCCAATGGCATGATAGATAACAAAATAGGATTTATACAAAGATGGCGGCCAACACTGAGGAAGACGAGTTGAGAGATACGATAAACAAATTTAAAGAAGTAAGACAGAAGTTTGGCATCACAGCTTTAACCGACAATCAAAATAAAGCATTGACATCGTTGCTAGAGAAGAAGGATGTATTTGTATGCACCAAAACGGGAAATATAAAAATATGTGTAAAGGCGTATTTGATTGGACTATGCGTTTTATCGATTTTATTTTGTCTCACAGCGAAAAGCTGGGTATCCGTGGCAAGGCTTATGTCAGAACTTTGTGGCGACATAATAATTGCCTAGTGAAGTTGAACGAGCTGAACAGGACATCACAACATTAAATCGGCATCCAGTGCCCCTTAGCTCAGAGAGCACCAGGGCACAGGAGGCTCCCATCCAACCACCCGCCACAATAACTGGGGTTTAACCATATTAATAACATCAGAAGTCTATTAACTAGAAGTGTGAAACCTCGTATTCAGTAGTGTAGACGGCAATGTTTCTAAAACGTTCACATTCAGCTCACTCAGCGCCCCTTGTGGCAAACTGGCGAACCGTCAGGGGAGGTAATTTGAGAATTGAACCGAACCTTCGCTGCAGCCAGTCAATTTGACCTTGGTTGACCTTGCAATAAGAGCGAAATGCGCACGGAATCATGGGAGTTTCTGTGATAAAACAAACAAGATGGCAACTAAAATGGATTTAAACCATGTACAAACGGGGCAGAATATCCAATACTGTTCAGTGCATAATCAGGGATTACAAAGCGCTTCACAGGGAGGAAGTTGGTGTCAAGAAATCCGTAAAGAAAGCGTGAAGTGAAAAAGTGAAAATTGAAAGTGAAAAAGTGAAAAGTGGAAGTAAAAGTGAAAAATGAAAGTGAAAGGGTGAAAAGTGAAAAAGTGAAAGTGAAAGAGTGAAAAAGTTGAAAGTGAAAGTGAAAAGGTTAAAATGGAAAAAGAGAAAAAGTTGAAAGTGAATGTGAAAAAGTGAAAATGGAAAAATTGAAATGAAAAAGTGAAAAGTTAAAAAGAGGCAGAGTGTTTATTTCATCGCATTTTGACACTGACTGCAAATGCCCCGCTAATTTGGACTGACAGAAAAGATTGCAAAGAAAATGTTGTCTTTGATCAAAATCAAACTATTCAATTGTGAACAGAAACGTACTTAAGTCGATTGATTGTACAAAAAGAAATATTAGGTACGAAATAATTCACATTATAGTAAGGAGACAAGATTAATAGAGTCAACGGCAGGCACATGAGCAAACTACGTATAGTCTGTACCTCCGTATACATCCAAACCATGATTTACATAAACCCCATACGAATTTCCCATAATTCAAGAGTGGCGCAAAGGGCAGAAGGAGCAATCGAGAATTACCAACTTTTAACGACTTTTTCTGAATAAAATGTAATCAGCGCAATATAGAGAGATTTTAATAACCTAGTGCGCATATCATACAGTCGACGTCACCCTATCTCTTATGACGTGGGCGATGGAAACAATGCCGTCTACACTACTGAATACGAGGTTTGGTTTCATACTTCTAGTTAATGGACTTCTGATAACATTGATGTCTTTAGGAGTCAGTCTATTTCTTATTGTAACGGGCCTAATATCCTATCCATTACATTTCCAACCATTGCTCACTCTGTCACTTATGCGAATTATTAGTCGTCACTTATGCGAATTATTAGTCGTTAATTGTGAGTGATTATAGTCAAGGCTTTATGTACATTTGCACCGTCAATCCATCTTCACCAGTTATGATAATTCTTTCTCGTTTGGGATTCTAAAACTCTTATCATTCTAGGCCACACTATGACGCAGTCAGAATTTTAAAAAATGTAAAAATCGGTAATCAACAGTATGGTTATCTGCTTACTTGGAAATAGTTCATGACACACAAAGGATAACGACGCGCAGCGTGAAGCTGGTTGCCGAAGTCGGAAACCAGGCAATTACAAAGGTAAGATGGCCATTCAATACATTAAAGGGGAGTCTTGACGAAGGAGAAGATTCGCCTTAAGGTTAAATTAGGAAAACGTTTAAACTACGGATCGTACAAGGGCTAATTACAACTTGATTGAGAGACGATGATGGTTTACATTGAGACAGAGAGTAAGGCCTCTTTTCAGCATTTTTATAACATAAAACAGAATATAAGACTTTGACCCTCAAATCTTAGTGTCTTTAACACAAAACAAAAATTACACATTAACAGGGGCAATGGCCTTTAACTTTTCAATTGTTTACATTCCGAGGTCAAGTTCACACTTTTCTTACGGAGGCTCCGTTTATAGCTTCAGATTCGTTAACAGGTTGATTCAGTAGATATACCGACAAATACATGACGTATTCGCAAAGTTTAATCCATATAGGCCTACCTTTTCTTACAAAATGACTGTACAGTGCCATGGTAAAAAATGCACTGTGTTACACAGAAGGAATTTGTCCATATAATCAACAAAAATAATAATGACTAATAAATCTGCATGGTTGTGTCCATGTGTAGTTAATTCAAGACGAAAACAATAACATGTTAGCCCATAAAGAATTATACCATCTGCCTTTACGGCAGGCTTATTACAGTTCTACTGCGGATAAAAAGAAAAATGTGTTCCGGAGTTGTCGCCCCATGCCATATACAAAGTGAAAGGGGGGACAACTCTGTTAGACATTTGACATGGTTAAAGATTTATTTATTCGAGTTGTTTTTAACATATAACTCAAGAATATCTCACTTATATGACGAATTTGTGTCACCTTTGAAAGCTGGAAACTGGGAAGAATCTTAGTAAAATCGTGACCGGAAACTTCCATAACTTCAGCTTACAGTGAAGGGACCGACGTTTTCACCAGAGATGGTAATCTACCCTCTCTGGCTTCACCACTTAACTCACGGCGTGGCATCATTCGTGTAAGAAATTGTGGAAGAATTTCGCATGCTGTTAACCTTTGATTACTAGTAACAGTAATTATAAATAGATTTTATTTATTTATTTGCTTGATTGATTGGTGTTTAACTTCGTACTTAATGGTTCATAAATAGTAAGAATTCATCGCATTTTTACAGCCCGTTTAGAACGTGACACAACGACAAGTTAGGTCTCCTCAAGGCGTTAGAGATGTCGCCCAGATGCAAGAGTTCTACACCATTTTTAGTCTACCATGAAACCGAAAACGATGCAGAACAGTACTGAATAAAAATTCTTTGCGCACCTATAGCCGTTTTCACCTCTCCAATTTCGCGATTTCCAATTCTGTTCGACAGAATAGAACTCTCTTAGACATATAATAAATAAAAAATAACGATCTCGCTCATTGATAAGATTTAAAATGTTATTTTGTTTGTCAGCGAGATAAACAACATTGAGGCAAATTTTGAAAAACTCCACAAATAACTTGAATTCGGAAGTTAGTGCTCTAAGTTTTGGGTACTAACAATGCAATATTTCCCTAAAAACTGCATAAAGAATAGAAGACCATGGACAATAGGCATTCAAAACAATGCTTTTTTTTGGTAGGTGTAATATATGTGCGATGAAACTCAGGGAGTACGAAGAAGTGATCTTATTGGTATTTTGGACCAGGAAATTTGGATTCAGTAATATATTGCAATGTTCTGAGTTTGTGAGATTTCTAGCCATTTTCCCTTACGGAAATGAAAATTTCTATACTTCCTGATTTTTCTAGAGATGGGTCTTCGTATTGGGGCTAGGAAACGCACGCACCTCTCCCACCCCACGCCCGCCCCATCCGCCTTCCCCATTTAAAATTAGCTTCCTACGCTTCTGCATCAAATAATACATATATGTAATTAAGCTTACTCAGACTAACAGAATGACATAATTTGTATTGATGACAATTTCTGGTATATTTGCGGCGCAACGTTTTGGTATAGTTTCTAAAGCCTTTTTCAAGCAATGATTCCAAATCTCAACTCAACTGACAACGGCCTTAGCAACAAAAACCGTAACTTTGCGCCGGATATATACCAGAAGATGTCATCAATAAAATCGTATGTTATTGTATATGTCTCGATTCCTATATGCTTATACAAGCAGATACTCAGACTAGTGTCGAGACAAATGCACACAATAAATACCAGTATGTATCCGGCAATGCTTATTACAATAACACACAGATATCAGAATTTTTTTTTTTTTGTAATTAGATTAGGTAAAAGAAAACTTCAATCGTGCCTCACTTCGTTTATCTCCCTTAACGGTTTTTGACGGCAATAATTGTGTGTATTGACTGGCCATTTCTCAGACTGTATCGCCGAAAAGAGCCAGACCCTCTGTAATAAGCACGGTGTGATTACGAATTTAATTTTTTTAAATCCGGTAACGACAGTACGATAAGCTGCTTATATGGAAATAGTACATGACAAACAAAGTATAACCACGACGGAACATGAAACTGAATCCCGCAGTCGGAAACCAGACAATTACACAGACAAAGGGGCCATTCAATGCATTATAGGTGAAGTCTTGACGTTGGAGATCCGCCTATAAATTTAAATTAAAAATAATTTGTTTTCAGTAGCCAAGTATTGCGGAAAACCAGATTCAAAGTCGTAAAATGGGAAAATGGTTACGTTTGTATATAGTAACTACATGCTATATAATCAATAAGGGTGCAAGTCGTGAAGTGATTTTCACTTTAATAAAGTATGTCGTTTTGTTTCTTACTTAAATCCCTGGATGCTTCAGTTGATGATCATTTACTGTTACACAAATAACATGATTATATTGTTGCAGCATGTTTTCTAATTGCACCAATGAATCATTATACACTTAACTATAAGATATAATTTTAAATAATACCTTGTCAGGAGAAAATAATTCCAAACCAGCATCCAATAAAAGTTTTAAACAGGTCACGTGGCCTCCCTCAGCGGCATCATGTGCTGGTGTACTGTCATTCACATCTACGAGTTCTAGAGCTTCCGCGAATTTTGGGAGTTGTTGCAGATGCTTGATCACGTGATCGCTGCCATTTCCTGTGGGTTAATAAGAACTTTTCAAAACCCCATTTTACTAATAACTTTAACTTCAGTATAAATTTGTGTGCAATGTATATTTGTTAATTTACTCTAGCAAAAATAGGAGACATCCTGCTTTTCCTTGAACTGATATTAATTCAAAAAATTAAAAAACTAATTGCGTCGATACCACTAAAAAGTTTCTCATTTTACAATTTCAAAAAGATCTTTTTCGGATCCAACTTCAGACAAACAAGCCCGATAGTTCTGACAGCCGTGACAGGCGCAATCGGTCACATCACTCAACAGCTGAATAACAAAAATATCTAATAACCTTAAACAAAAAACAATAATATGCATGGCAGTGACGATAACACCTCTCGAGCTATTGCTTCTGTTTAAAAAAAAAGGATGGATATTTATCTAAATATGTCTAAGAGTTATAAAACAACTTCCTTTAAAAGCGTTGAGTGGACATGTGAAGTTGACAATTAATTAGTTTAAAGTGAGCTCTAAAGTCAGTCCCAGTCAGCGAACTTTAAACTGACTGGGAAAATTATGACCAGCACAACTGTCAATATATAATTCCATTTCACAGGTTAAAACAAATACTGCATGTCACATTTATTATCTGCATATCAATAGAACTGAAAACTGCGACACTCTAGCTCTCCAGAGAGAGTTGTTGTCCACGAAAAAATAATTCAGATGAAATCAGTTGGTTTATTGATAGAGTCTGTCTTTGTTTAGACCGTGAACTGTATTTACCTACAGTCAATGATCTGTTGGTTGTGAAAACTCGCCTATTTTTATCACGTGCTTCTCGAAGGGATTCCCAGAGATCTGGTTGGTTGGATTTCTTGTCAAGTGAGGGGGGTAAATGGAAGTTATCGAATGTGAACCAAATCATGTAACAATCAGATGGGGTATTTGTTATGGCTGTATGAAGTTTGTTATGTAATAAATCAATGTCTAGAAAAAGTCAATTTGGTTTCCTGTGGCTGTTTGTCTCAAAAAGCTGCCGGAGAGAAACAGCAAATCGAAAACTTGAGTATATGTATATGTCTGTCTACAACTCGAGCAAATACCATGTCAACTTTTTCTCTTAAATCAACGTTTCGTTGCTCAATTCACTGTTGGTACATATTTGGAGAGTTACTTTGGTGACCTATTTTTGTAATGGGCTTAATTACCTTTATACCTATATATTTTTTTTCAAACATTATGTTCGATTTAATATATAATCCTGTAAATAATAAACTCGAACTAGCATCCGACTTGAGAATATTATCACAACAATTGTAAAGACCATTCCAAACAAAAACTTGTAACTGATTTTAATTTTAACTTTATTCAATTTACCTGCAGCATAATGAAGAAGTGTAGATCCATCCTGAGATTGCTTTAATAGAGCTTCGTTCCCAAGTTTTAAGAGGAGAAAATCTAATATTTGTACGTGTCCACGCAGTGCTGAAATGTGTAGCAATGCTGTGCCGTCCGTTTTCGCCGTGTTGATATCACCATTTCCACCATGTATCATACATCTAACCACATCTAGATGACCTTCCTGGGCTGCATAGAAAAGCGGACTGGCGCCTTTCAAATGATAAAATAAAACCAAGGTAACGTATGATTTATTTAAATCACAGTCACACATTCAGTTAATTTGTTTCTGCTCATAAAATATAAATCGTGAAGAGATTCAGTAACTATCATCTGGTCCCTCATTCTGACCACTGGATCAGCTTAAAGCATACATGTACATTAACAAACTAACATGGAATACTTGTATACGGTATGTGAATATCATTCTCTTTCAGTTTCCAACCAAAGGTGGTCGCCACAAAGTTTGTGTCCTCTTTTTGCCTGTTTTGGTGGATTGATGTTAAGCGTCGTGTCTCAGGGTATGTCACTTATATGAGGGCGGTGTATTTCAACACAAAGCAGCTTCCATCATCGCCACCAGATCACGACCAGATCACGACCAGATCACGACCAGACCATGATCAGATCACGACCAGATACGACCAGATCATGACCAGATCACGACCAGATCACGACCAGACCATGACCAGATCATGACCAGATCACGACCAGATCATGACCAGATCACGACCAGATCATGACCAGATCACGATCAGATCATGACCAGATCATGACCAGATCACGACCATGTTGGTACAGTGTTGGTCGAGGATGGTTCCCTTGCAGGCCACCCATTTGGCCGACTTGGCGTCATATGAGTCAAATGTCTTGAAGGACGAATACATGTTTAACCGTCAGACTATCAAGCAGATTAATCTTCAAAGCAGATACACAGTTCCCTGTAAATGAAGGCAAGCTAAATGACTTACCCACTTTATCTCTGGAATTGACAGATTTTGGACAAGAATTCACCAGCATGCGAACTATTTCCCGGTGACCTAAAGCAAAAAATAGATTCGACTAACATATGCCTATATGGCAATTTCAGACACGCACGTATGCATGCTAGTACTCAACGATGCGCGTCCAGCATTCTAGACAATAAATCTGATTGAGATTCGGAATACACAGTGCACAGAAACAAAACATCTATACAGCAACAAAACTATACATGCCACTTCAATTTTTCAGTCATATGATTGATTGGTTTGAAGACGTATATTGTTTTACACTTTTGACATAAAGTTTGTGTACAAACCAGGTCAATTTAGAAAACAAAATTCATCAGACAGGAAATAAAATAACAGATCCACCGAAAATTATACAAATTAGTCCCTTTTTAAAAATTCACAATGTATAGCATCATTAAGCAACAGCATACAGTTGGAGGCAAGGGAAATGTGCTTAAATTTTAACTAATATATCTTAAAATATATGTTAACAATCTTACATGTAATTTCAGATATGAAGTATTTTAAGCAATCGTAAAATTTATCATAGCAATCATATTAAATTTAACCGTCTGTGAAGAATCAGGAATAACTCTCATTTCTGGGTCCACTTTTATTCTAAGTTTTTTTTATGAAAGTCTATAATAAGTCTGTGTTAGAAATCGATGGAAACCTTGGGTGCTCTAAAAGAAGAATCTGATCACATGGTATAATAACGAAAGACAGAGATTAACGCTTCTGTGTCGAATGTTTGAACCACGATGAACTCGCTAAATCGATCAGTCACAACAAATGTCAGACAGTCTCTTCAAATAATAAAATTCAGAAAGAGAATGCTTAGGATGATTGCAGACATCCCGAATGATAACAATGTTTGGAAAAAGTTTCAGTGGAGATTTCTTCTGTCATTTCCGGTCAAATGTAGCTTTAAGTAGAGATGTAGAAGAGCAGGTGAATTTTTATAGACGAAGTTGAAATCTCGCGGAAATTTTAAAATGGATTCTATGTTTACAAAGACGTGGTTATTAATCGTCAAGAAAAGGCACATAGTTGGCTATGATAATAATCCAGTCGGGACCGACAAAACCATCCCACTGGATACCATAAACAATGAAGTTTTTGCTGAGTTATTATGCAGGAACATATGGTATAATTGCATTTGCTGGAATTGAACTTTCGTCTAGTAAAGTGTCCTTAATTTATATATCTACTGTCTTTTACATTCCTGCATGTTGAATGTTACACGTCTGTACATGCTTAAGACATTCTTTCCAAAAACAAGACTTTGATGGCTTTTCAACTTCTGGGTATAGTCTATTGGTGACTAATGTGTTAAATATGTCAAGTCATTTTTTTTTTTATGTCCAGCTTCTAGATGCCGCTGAAACAAGTTATTCTACTTTCAACAGATTGTTTTGGTAATGGAGGTTTGGCAAATACACGATATTTACCTATTTACAAGTCCCCGGAGAAAGACAAATGGTCTAATTTGGCCGTTTTAAAATATTTTGCTGGACATTGAATATCTGAGATACATTAATTGCAAGCATTAGTAATTTTTAATCTCACATTAGATTTAAGGCAAGACTATCTCTAGATAACACTCCATATCCCTCTGGACACAGGATACTAAGTTCACACAAACGCCAAATTTCATAATCTCCTTTAACACAGGATGTTTAATGCAAGCGCCAAATTCCACATTAAGTTTTTGTTACTGTTTAACAATTTGTCATAAAAAGTATACATCTGTAAGTTTATTAGGGTAAAGTTAAGTATTGGAGGAAAACACTTTTCAACACAGTGCCTTTTTAGAAAAACACTTCGTCGAATAATGCTGTATGGACCAACGATAAAGATGTTTTGGCATAAATAAATATTAAAGTAAAGAAATATAATGATGGAAGTATGCTGATGTTTGTCAAACATTACCTTCGTGGCTTACTATGGCGTTTTCATCAGAACAATAGTCTACTTCTAATTTAGAAAACAAGAATGAACGGAATTATTCTTTAGTTATCTGGTGACTTAACGCAATCTCGTAATATTAACTCTGACAGACTTGTTTGGTTCATTTAAAGATTTCCAATGTTTCAAGCTGCCATATGACAAAGGCAAGACTATCTCTAGATAACACTCCATATCCCTCTGGACACAGGATACTAAGTTCACACAAACGCCAAATTTCATAATCTCCTTTAACACAGGATGTTTAATGCAAGCGCCAAATTCCACATTAAGTTTTTGTTACTGTTTAACAATTTGTCATAAAAAGTATACATCTGTAAGTTTATTAGGGTAAAGTTAAGTATTGGAGGAAAACACTTTTCAACACAGTGCCTTTTTAGAAAAACACTTCGTCGAATAATGCTGTATGGACCAACGATAAAGATGTTTTGGCATAAATAAATATTAAAGTAAAGAAATATAATGATGGAAGTATGCTGATGTTTGTCAAACATTACCTTCGTGGCTTACTATGGCGTTTTCATCAGAACAATAGTCTACTTCTAATTTAGAAAACAAGAATGAACGGAATTATTCTTTAGTTATCTGGTGACTTAACGCAATCTCGTAATATTAACTCTGACAGACTTGTTTGGTTCATTTAAAGATTTCCAATGTTTCAAGCTGCCATATGACAAAGGCATTTTGAAGTCAAAAAGCCGCTTAATGGGTGTATGGATTTCACGAGTCAGGCATTCCCAATAGAACATTGCGCAACGTATATATAAACCCACATCCCAAACATGCCGTGGTTTACATATTAGAAAATGTCTATTTTGGCATTACGTCCACGGTTAAACATTACGCCAGGGAATGCTGTTGACATGAGATAGGCTAACATAACCAGTCATTGTTGTGTGTCTAGAGAGAGAACGCCATTCCCAGTTGACGTAAGGCTGGTCTAGGGAACTGGAAATAAGCATGACACTGAAACTTGTTTAACCTACACTCCTTGTTTGTCGAATTCCTTCACAAATCTACAGCAATCAATATCTAAACTATTTATTCAGCCGACATCGAGGGAGAACAGCACTCCAATTATACGGAAATTGTGTTTATTAACGTACCTCCAATTTGCACGAGATCTGCACGTTATTCGTTTTCTTGCAAGAAACACCTGCTCGACCCGTAATAGTTATGCTTGTTAAATGTACGTGTAATACGAAAATCTAAGGGGAAATAAAAACTCCATTAACGAACGAAGAGAGAGCATAAAAAGGTGACAAATTAGGAAAGGAATTTGACTATACCTGTGGCAGCCGCCATGTGTAAGGCAATAGTCCCATCTGTACTCTTCATCAGACACAAGTCTTTGCCGAACTCTTTGACTAACCATTCCACTGCTCTCTTGTTGCCTCCCAGCACGGCGTGATGTAGTACAGTCTGGCCACGGTTATCTCTCTCACTCACCAGAGATAAAGGGGTTTCTTTCTTCACAGATAACACCGCCTTCAGACATTTGACATGTCCCATGATGGCCGCCTGATGGCCACAGGTCTCTCCCCGTTTGTTCTTGGTCATGGCCGGGATGTGAGAATGCAATAACAGCCATCTGAAAACCAACAACTAAATTTAAAAATAGTAAAACGGTAAAACAAAAACAAGAAACGTTCAAACAATTAAAAGTTTTCGTACTAAATAAATAAATAAATCTTGGTTTGAACTTGTACATACATATCACTGGTTTTCAACAAGAAAGGACAATAATATTATATTGGCATAGCGTTTGGGTGTAAATATCGCGTCCAAAAGATGAAATCTACATAAAAAATGTATAAAATGAAATATTTGTTTTAGTGGCTCGTATTAAAGTCTCTAGTATGCATGATACTGTTGGTTCTGGACGTATAACTATATACAAACGGAGCTTTTAGACATCTTTCTATGAAGTCAAAAAATATATATGCTAAAAAAAATTAAACATGAACCTATCTGGATTTATTTTATTATTGCCTAATGTTAAATTTGTTTAAATTTCTTCAACGTTAAAAGTGGAACGCCGTTTTATGCTTATTAGATGCCTTCTTTACAGTTAATGCAAGAGAAAAACTAAAGAAAAATGGTTATTGATCTATCTCTTACTTTGTTAATTTTTTTTATCTATAATTTGTTATTTTACTTGGAGGTCAAGTACCATCGTTTGACTGGAACATGAATGAGCAGTATAATATAA
>JAVFBZ010140852.1:0-21413 GCA_032466195.1 Katharina tunicata
ATTGCCTTTTCTCGAGATGCGCCTTTAGGTTATCCAGAACAACTCGAGATTCAGGTCTATCTAGACACTTGTCTCTGGGAATTTATCTAGAACATGAGATCATTTATCGGCTTTAATTAGTTGCTATCCCTGTGCCAGTGTGATACTCGTTATAAAAATGTATTTAGTAATCCTATTTAATATTCAAAAGTTGGAAATTTAGTAATGAATAAAATAGATCATCATTTACCATACAGGTGTTTCCATTGCCTTTTTTAAATTCGTTGAAACCAGACGTTTTTTCTTTCAGACTTTAAAATGAAATCTATATTTTGGTTTACATATAATTTAGAAGAAAAGGGAAATAAACATGATCTCAAAGAAAACTTAGACAATCAATGTAAAGACTGTGCCTGTCCATGTACATTACGATTAATCAATAATCTGTATGATAGTTCTACAGGTAAGACAAACAGGTAACATTACATCAAGGTTGTGTTATAGTTTTCTCTTTTGCATCAAACAATATAACAAAAATAAAATTTATTATGTTTCAGAAGTACATATTTGTAGCGTCCAATGGTGAAAGTTTGATGCTGCCTCATTGAGGGCAGAAGCAGGACAGAATGTTGACTCCTGGCTCACTTATCAGCCTGGATTGGTACAAGACTCACGAAGGAAGGGAAATGGTCATGGCTATTATGCAAAGGAACATGCACAGAAGAAAAACTTTTGGTAACATAGCAATTACAAATCTTCATACAGTATATATTCAGTGTGAGTCTTCTGGCTATAAAGGACAGTAGGCCTACATGTATGTCTCAAACATAGTCTTGCTCATAGTGTTAGCCAGAAATAAAAAAAACAGGGTGTCTCAATTCATTATTTTCAGAGAAACAGGGTGTCTCATTTGACATTTTTCCTCTTTTTCCCATGTTAATTTTGACTGAATTAGGGTGTCTCAAATGGATTTCAGGGTGTCTCAAAGACACCGAGACACCCCTCTGGCTAACACTATGGTCTTGCTCTTTTTACTTTTAAAAAGAGGAACATTATTTTCCATCAGAGCAAAACTTTATGGTTGTGTTAGTCCGGCTTATTACTGCTGGAGTATGTACCACCGGCATATATATACATGTAATTAAAATAACCTTGGGCACGACACTATATTATCAATTTTCAGTCATATTTTAAGGGATGCTGTTGACTGAAATTAAAGCATTTCTACAAAGGATCTCTATTGTTGTTTGTTGTTGTTCATACATTTACATATGCCAGTCATACCAGTAATAGGAAGGCAGACAAATACAATGTTCATGATATGACTTCAAGTGGGAAATCAAATGGCTAGCTTGAAATGTAAAATTTTATAATTTTTTGTGATGTTGATGTTGATGGTTTGTATGTACTCAGGGATTCAGCTAGACCCCATTTGGGGCCGAAGACAGGCCCCTTCCACAAAAACAGAATAGTCAATTTTCACAAAAAGTTCATATATTTTCTTTAAAAAAAAAATAGAAATCAGCTAAAGGAACAGCTATTTGGGGGTTTGAACAATGATTTGTTTAAATAAAGATTCACAAAACTTATTTTCACTGATTGGACTTAAATTAAATAAAATAAAACAGAAAGTTGTCTCAGACGCCGCTTTAACCTTGTTCGTAGTAATTATCTTAAGGCCCCTATTTAAAAATACTATCTGAAACCCACAGTACATGTATGCTCCATGTATTTTGTTGGCCGACACCTGACACCTGGGCTGGTTTGTTCAAGAAATACCTGCATTTGTGAGATACAACAAGTGTTTATATTGTAACATCACCAGAAAAGTCTATTATGGTGTGACGTTGTACACCAATGGCTCAAGTATAACACAACTTGCCCAGAAAAATATTTTCCATATAATCTATTAGACAAGATTATCATGTCATAAGAGCTACTGTTGAGTGTGACAAACAAAAACCATCAAGCAAAACAAATGCCACCAAGCTCAAGTCACCAAAGATACTGGCTAATAAATGAGAATGCAACAAATGCTCCACTGACGACAACCAGACTTAAAATTTATAGAAAATGGTTGTTGGAGCCCTTGTCATTGTGCAATAAGCATTAAAAATGATGGAGGGTTTTTTTTTCTCTAGCAATCAATATCAGAGGAATTCTTAGAAAAAGCAAACACTAATTATAACTGTCATTTAATATGTGCTTTATATGTGCCCTATTTTAGGTTTGTTGGAAAAGCCTAGTTTTCCTCCGCACTTGATGCCCAAGGAGTGTCGCTACAAGATCTTCATGGTAGGAAAGAGTGGGGTGGGTAAAACAAGCACTGTGGCAAAACTGGCTGGAAATGAGGTGCCTCAAGTACACAGTGAGACGCCTGGTATGTTGTGTGATTATACACTGTATCACTCTATATGCAGATTGGCAGCAGTTCTTGACTCAGACTCATGTCATATCATATGTTTCTCAATGGTCTTATAAAGTCATGGGGCTATTAATTGTCTTGTCACTTTTTAGGATAAGACTGTAATCTGGCACAGACACTAGTTCAGTAGGCTGTGGTTGTCTAGGGCTGTCTGGGTGTCAGTCATGATTACTTTGGCCATCACAACAAACCGGGGGCCCGCGCCGTTGGCTCTGTGGTTAACGCGTCAGATTGCAGATCCTCCTTTGATGTACCGCACGGGTTGTCTCCCAGTAGACCTGAGGTATATGAGGGAGTCACACGAGGTGACTTCGGCAATAGCGGGGGGCGGTTTTTATGAGGTTTCCTCTCGGTTTTCCGCCGTATTGAGTAGAGTAGATGTAGATTTAGAAGTGGAGAATCCGTCGTCATGAAAATGAAGTACCTTGAAGTACAACATTAAACACCAATCAAATAAGTTAACGAACAATTAAACAAACAAATAACACACCGGTTTTCTACTGATTTGTGCAAAGCTCTGGGTCTACCGCCTCAATCAGTCTAAAAAGTCTTTGTCTGTGGTTGTTGGAAGCTTCATGAAACCAGGTTCTCTAATGAGCTATTGAGCATCAGGAAGCATAGAGTTGTGACATACTGTCTATCGTCCTTTTGTCATACAAAGGGTTTTGATGTAAAATCTGTAAAACAATTATATTCTTGATCTTAAAATGTGACAAATCATAGGTTCAGTTTTTAATTTTCAGAAGTTGTGTTAAACGTAGGTGTAAACGTATATGTATTTTAATTGTGAAATTTTTGTTTATGTTTTAAATTTCCTTAGGAATCCAGACTTCTTTAGTTTACTGGCCATCCAAGATTATTCATATCAACAAAGTGGTCATGTTTCAGCTCCAGTTCTGGGATGCTGGGGAAAACTCATTGAAGAAGTTTGACCATATACTGCCAGTAAGTGTGACTCTATGGAAGACAGGTGTTTTTTATGAAGTCCCTTAAAGGCAGAGTAGTTTAGAGCACACATTTCTTAAATTCCCTCTCACAGCCTTGGAGGCAAACTTGATTAACAGACTTAATTAGAATGGACCCAATTTGAAATGGAACAGTAGGGAGATTACATGTAACTGGCAGCTTTGCATTTTAGCTCCAGTTCGTGAATCAGTCCAGAATTTTTCTATTGGAAATTAAAAAAACAATGTTTTGACCAAATCTGCATGCATGTGTACCAGAAATCTATTAGCACTCATTTTCCAGTTATGTGTCTGTGTTGTTTTTCTTTGCAGGCTTGTGCAAGCAATGTGGATGTGTTGTTGTTTCTATTCTCTTTCGTGGATAAATCCAGTTTTGATGACCTCCCACAACAACTGGCTCGTTTCTCTACTCCGTCTGATAACTGCTGCAAA
Source organism: Katharina tunicata (assembly GCA_032466195.1). Classification (NCBI taxonomy): domain Eukaryota; kingdom Metazoa; phylum Mollusca; class Polyplacophora; order Chitonida; family Mopaliidae; genus Katharina; species Katharina tunicata. Next base: position 3,802 of record JAVFBZ010140852.1, read on the forward strand.
ATCATAATGGGAACCAAGTATCCTTTGTTTTGAAATTCTTATATCCAAGCTCCTTGGCAGGTGGTTGGGTTGGAGCCTCAGCCTAATGGGCACAGGATGCCGATTTGTTGTGGTGTCCAGTTTTGTTAATTATACATACATGTGTGTAAATGTTTTTTTCCTGTCTTGTAGCAGCATGTTGCCAGCATTGTTTAAGGTGGTTTCCGTCACATCAATTTTCTTCTCATCGTTGTTAAATTCTCCTCACCACTGTTCTTTTCATGTTTGATCAATTCTCCACACGACTGTTCTTTTCATCTTTGACATAATCCCCTCACCTCAGTTTTTTTTTTATTGATTTATTCTCTTGCCATTATTTCCTTCATCATGGTACATTGAGTTCTCCTCCATGCTGTTACATGTATTTGTTCATCTTTGATACAGTTTGCGGGGTGGTTTTACGAGGTTTCTTCTCGGTTTTCCACCATACAAGGAAAAGTCATATAGTCATCATATAGGTGAAATACTCTATAGTACGATGTTAAACACCAATCAAACAAACAAACAAATCATCTTTGATACATTCTCCTTAACTCAGATTCTTTCAGATTTGATCTTCATGCTCACAGTGAAATAACCCAAAGAAACATTCGAGACTTTGAGCACCAGTGGAACCTGCCAATACTACGCATTAGAAACGTGCCTGACTACCAGCAGAATGAAGCCAAAACGGATCTGAATGAAGTGGCCCCTCTTCTGAACACGATTTGTGAATATTTGTGGCAGCGAGATTTAATTTTAGCCGGCCAATATAATGAAGGGCAGTTAAACCCAGATGTTAAAATTTCCTTCTGTTAAAATGTTTTTCTTTTATTTTGTTTTTGAAGGAAGAGGTAAGGGTGGCAGTATTGTCATGATGATACCTGAAGAACCTTGTGTCCATAAATAAAGTGGACAACGATATTAACATATTTTGGTTAGTTCTATTCGCCCTGTTGTCCACATTCAGGGTCCGAAATGTCCAGATTCGCATCGCATTTTGCATCGCTATTTATTGGTATGCAAAGATACACAAAAATTATTTTGATAGCAATTTTTTTCTACTCAAAAATTTTACAACATTTCGGACCCTGTCATTCTTTCCGTCCTCACTTCCCACAAACGTTGTGATCATGATAACTTAAAAACAAATTTACCCTCTGGCCAGTGTTGTATTAACCCAAGGTAGGGCCCCTAAGCTTCAAGCTTCTTTGGGCCCCTCGACATCCCCAAACACCCAGGCCTTTGGTCGGCCCCTACTTTTGTTGGGCCCCTAGATTTCAGCCTAGTCAGCCGTTAAGATAATACGGCCCTGTCTCTGGCTAGGCATAGCAATTTTCGAGCCAACATTCATGCCGGCTATACTCAGCTCTGGAGGGAGAGTATTTGTCCAGCAAATCAAGCACTTCAGCACATCCTTGGTTGTGATAGTGTAGCTGGTTACTGTTGAAATACAGTGCTGTCAATCATGTATAAGTGAAATAGGCCTGAGCATATTCAATGATTAACTTCAAACTTAGAATGTCTCTTCCTCTTTTTAAGATGATGGATGGTACATGTATGTCATTCCACTTACCATTTACCATAATCAGGGGGTCCGCGCCATGGCTCAGTGGTTAGCGCGTCTTACTGCAGATCATCCTTCGATGTACCGCACGGGTTAAGTCTGCCGGTAGACCTGAGGTATATGAGGCAGTCACACCAGGTGACTTCGGCAATCGCAGGGGCAGTTTTTACAAGGTATCTTCTTGGTTTTCCGCCGTATTGAGTAGAGCAGATTAAGAAGTGGAGAATCCGTCGTCATATAAATGAAATATTTTTGAGTACGACGTTAAACACCAATCAAACAAACAAACAAACCATAATCCGGGCAACAATTTGGCCAACATCACATCTTTTGTGATTGTATTCACACATGTACTGGTGAGTGTTAATTGGGATTACCTGATGTCTATTAACCTGAAGTATGAAACGAGCCATTATAAACACACCTCAATGGCAATCAGGTTTCTCAGAGCCCTTGTATGTACCATATGTGACAGAGGTGTGCAGCCTCTGATATTCCTTTGTTTCGCACAGTTTCTTAATCTTCAAATTGATTGACGAATCATGGGTTAAATCTAACTAGCAAACGGCAGGCGGATGTCATTTTTTCTGTATGTTTCACAAATTACCCATGACCCCCATTCAATTTAGGTTGAAGCCGAACCGTGGCTCCATGGTTAAGCGTTGGACTACGGAGCCCCCTTCACTGTACCCGTAATAGGTTTGATCCCCCCTGTGAACCTTTAGGTATATAAGGGAAGTTTTCCGGTGGCTGCAGAGTTTGCTAGGTGTTTTTTTACGGGCTTTCTTCGTTGTTTTCTACCATACACCGTCAACGCAAATTAATAATAAATAATAAGTCGTCATATAGGTGAAATAGTCTTGAGTACGACGTTAAACACCAATCAAACAAACAAGCAAAATCAATTCAGGTCATCTGAGTGATCCACAATTTTTTTTTCATAAACTGAAAATCATTTTCTGATTAATTTCAAGTCTGAAATGCCTAGAGGTAGACCAAAAATGGTAGCTTTGCATTCTGTAATTCGTAATTTTAATTTAGGTACTTAATAGTGATATCGTTATATCCTCTAAAGAAGAAAATCGGAGAATCTCAGAATCAAATTCGCAGAACCAAATTGAGAAAGGGTGGTTCACCAGTTTGTGGTTGCCTGTTAAAAAAAAAAAAACCTTGGCGGAGGACTTGCTGTTTATTCAGCCTGTTACAATGTTAATTTAATTTTGCTGATGTTCTTAAATGTTTTGGAAGACGAAAAAGATCTGGTCAAATTATGTTTTTATTTATTATTTTGTATATTTTTTAACATTCCCATTTATGGACCATGCAGCATTGTACAGCTGTTGTGAAATACAGATATTTATCTAAACTCTTATCTTTCCATCAAAACTTTGACAAGTATTTAATATTATTCAGTAATTAGTATTCTGACTTTGCAAACGGTTCAAAATGATTATATAAGGCTGTTTGAATGGGATACAATATTACTCCAAAATACATGTCAACTATTGACAGACAAAATATTTCTGATAATGCTGATTTTTAATCAGTCAGTTTTCTTGATGTTTGTTATGTCAGGACGTATTATGTATACAATATTTTATTGTGACCTACAAAGTATCTGTGCATTAGCAGATCAGTCTCTTGTTTTTTAGCGTGTGGTTGGGTGGGAACCTCCTGTACCATAACTAGTGCTCTCTGAGCTAAGGGACATTAGGAAGCCGATTTGTTTTGGTGTCCTGTAAATGTACTGTGGTGTCTTGCGTGGTGCTAACGCCGTTCAGGGTGGTTTCCATCACCCATTGGGCTGGCACATATGAGTGAAGTAACCATAAGTATGACATAAGCCCCAAATCAAGCAAATAAACATAAGCTGAGTGAATATGGACATTTCTGATGTTTGATCCATGGCACCTTTCAAATAGCATCTCTGACTCTGTAGTCTATATATTATATATTCAACATAAAGTAAATAATTGTTAAAGATATTAAAGTTTTTAAGAAGAACATGTATGTTGAACTGTTATTCACTTATTTACATTGCTTAATCCAACCATGCAGTAAAAATAATTAATAATATTTGTTGAAAAAGGATGAAGCAAAAGTCTTTCAGATTTGAAAAACAGTTTCTTAACCAACCTACTATGCACTTTTTTATGCAATAAAGCAGCTTTTTTGTAATATTAACTGTTTTTAGTGTTACGTTTTAGTGATGGTGAGGAGGTGGATCAAGTTCATTTTTCTGTAAAATACTGCATGTTAGATAATTGAATCTGTAATCTGTATAATCTGTGAATCTGGGTATACACAAAAGACTTAGGGGAAGTAAGACTTAAAGACTCAAAACCCAAAAGCTTAAGACCCAAGTTTTTAAGACCATAGGACTTAAGAACCAATGGCCCAAGAACTTACAGCCCATAGACTTAAGAACCATAGGCTTAAGACACATAGACCTAATTAAAGACCCATGGACTTAAGAGCATGGACTAAATACCCATAGACTTAAGACCCATAGCTTTAAGACCTATATACTTAAGACTTATATACTTAACACCCAAGGATTTAAGACCATAGGGCCTGAGAACCAAGGACTCGAAACCCAAAGGCTCAAGGCCAAATAAGCCAAGAACTTCCGAGGCAAGTACTTAAGACTCAAGACCTATAAGAACTTAAGACCCAATAACTTCAAGACCTATAAGAACTGAAGACCCAATAACTTCACAACTTAATACTTTTTGCACCAGCATGAATTGGAAAACTTTTAATCTAAAAAAAAATAACTCAATTTTAACCTATTAAGGTCCAGCAAGACCTGAAAGGTAGTCGTCAAATCCATTGTTTAAACCGTGCAATAATCATTTGCCTTGCGAGTGCGATACCAACAGGGTCGTAGATGTAGGCCAAATGTTTTTATCAAGTGTCACGAATGTTATCGAGTTGTCTCCCTTGACGTAAATCTTCTGTAGCCCAAGACACATTTAGTCGACAACGTGGACCCCACGAAAAAGGAACAACATGGCAATTTCAGGCGAAATTTCTTCTTTCGCAGATGCTGTGAAATATGTCCGAGTAGGAGTTGAATCCGGTGACCCAACAGTAATAGGAATGTTGGTGGCTGTGGGAATCGTTTTATTGACAATTGGTAAGTTTTACGTTTACCATCAACATTTTTTTTTTAACCGTATGTGAGTTGTGAAGCTTGCGTCAAACAGTTATGATTCCACACTCTGCAAAAGATCCCATAACATATGGTCATGTCTGTGATAGAGAGAGATTTTGGAAAGGGAATCTAACAGAGTTAATATACGTGTAGTATCATCTCAGCATTCCTGAGATACAACAGTTCATCTGCCAGACTAGTCCTAGAATCTGGACTCACCATCATACCAGAAGGCGAGTCCTAGAGTCATGCTCCTGAAAAGTATTTAATTTAGTATGAGCGAAGCCGACTGGCTTCGCCAACTTTAGATCTTTCAAATAGCAAGAAAATAAAACAAACACATAATTTTTAAGACTTACCTGACACAATTAAACTTTTACGCTTGGAAAGCGACAACAGTATATCCAAAATATTCCATGGTTTTGTTGTACGAGGGCCATTTAGTGACCCACTACAACCGACTAACTTTTGGAAAGTGTCGTCTTGTTGACAGAATTTGCGCCAAAATCAAGCCTTGGGCGTGTCGTGATCCCACTCTGTGTGTGGTCTAATCTGTCTCCTTTGCTGTTAGTCTGTTCAACATAGTATCTCTATGAATCGCGAGCAAATGCAAGGTGTTTGTCAATCAGTCTGACGTAATCAAGGAAAGGTGGTCATAGGGCGGTTAAGGCGGGTCATAGCTAGGGTCACATGATAACAAATTATATTAAAATTGCCGGCGGAGTTTCGAAGCTAAACGATTTCTACGACCAGAACACCAGAGCTTTTACTATAGGCATGAGCTCCGAATTCCGTGAGCTTCTGCCAGGCTATTTATTTTTGTAAGAACTTTGATGGTTGATGTTTATCATTTTGGATTTTGCCAAACCAAACAATTCAGACCTTAAGGTGGTGCCAAACCGACCAAAAATTTGTGTGTCAAATTAAAAGCCGGGTCCAGTTTAGTGCATAACACACTTATTAAGTACACATATGTGACATATCACATACCAAACTCTTCCTAAAGAAATACTTAATTCAAATATCATATCGAATCGAGTTTCCCAGTGGACCTGGTGTATATAAGGGAGTCACACGAGGTGACTTCGGCAATCGCGGGGGCGTTTTTTACGAGTTTTCCGCCTTATTGACTATTGAGTAGAGAAGATTAAGACGTGGAGAATCCGTCGTCATATAAATGAAATACCTTTAAGTACGACGTTAAACACCAATCAAACAAACAAAATCAAATATCATACTTGTTTGTAAGTTTGTTAATTAATGAAAGTAATACACAGTGAAACAATAGGTCAAATTCTAGACAACCTTTAGAGCTCAAGTTATGTACACATATTAAAAGATTCTCTGATTTCTGGACTACAATGAAGGCTATTTTGTTTTTTAAATAATTACTTTGTAAACTTAGTAGGGAGACTCTTCAAGTCGTCATTTTGTTTGATTTGTACAGATTGGTCAGCCATTTTACCGGACTTGTTTCGTCTCAACATGTGTAAGGCTATACACCTGGGGTGCACCTTGAGGTAGCCTATTCAACTAATAATCTGTTAACATGACAGATTGGTGCTATTAATGAAAGGCGAAATGTTGAGAAATCATTTAGAAATATAAAAAAAAATTAATAAAACAAATATGAGTGTATTTAAATAAACTGAATTTATCAAATGTAGGACTATAGACCCTCAGCTTAAAACTGTCAAAATATCGAATCCAGAACCGATCGGGTAGAAAACATCATGACATCATAGCTGTTTGTCTTGCGATCTTCATACTTACATATAAGAGTGAAAAGTTGTTGCAAACCTAATAGCTCTACTGAATAATGAGACAAAAGACTTTGATTTCTCATCCGTACGTTTGTTTGTAGACAAACTTAATGATTTGTTTCCAGAATCGTCAAGCAGCACACGCCATTATGGATTCCAGCTACCGGTTTGTGCACCAACTCATAGGAAATATAGGGCTACTTCAATGTCTTTGGTTCAAATCGATTACATAGCTTATAACAATTGTAAGTTAAGGTTATGGGGAACATAATAGAACTGATTTCCCGGAATTATATTCACCTGTCTAATAAAATCTTTGATGTGAACAGAATCAAGTGTAGGTGGAAACGAAAGACTAGGGCTCCCTCTACAAAGAAGACTACAATGTTGATATCTGTAACACGACTGAAAATTCACTTCAGTTGTAAGTTTATGTACTCAAGTGTTTGTTTATTGCGTGCTAGGCAGTCGTGCATGTATGTATGTTGAAATATAGACAAGGTCAGTATAGTTACATACATGTTTTCGTTTTGTATGTATACTCAAGTCCCTGCTTGCTAAAATGAACCATTACTTTCCAAAAGACCTATAAGCTTAATACTGGGAAAAATATGAAAATGGCGGCTTTCTAGTCAAGCATGTGTTATAAACATTTCCCTTTATTGGCTTAACCGCACATTCGTTTGACATATATATATCAAATAACATGTAGTCTTCTTTGTAGAGGGAGCCCTAGTCTTTCTTTTCCACCTAGTTTCCAGTAGGGCTCCTGTATTTTTAAATCTTTCTACTGACAGCAGTGTATTTTATTGTTTTTCTCGTAATGAGCTACATGTTAGTGGCTTGATTAGGATAGTTGTTTATAGCAGATTTTGGTTTATGATATGTGTGCTGAATAAGTGTGTAATGCACTTAACTAGACCAGGCTTTTATTTTACACTAATATTTTTTGGTGGGTTTGGCACCACCTTAATATTACAATACTATCTGATGGACCCCCCTCTATTAATCGTTTGGTTTCTACCTCAGCAATAAAAAACAATCAATTTATTTTTCCTACCTGCGATTGTTGCTATCATTAGTCCAAAGCGGAGGATATTGGAAGTAAAAAAAATCCTCAACTCTGCACTGTCATGACTGTTTTACACAGCGTTTTGCACGTCAGCTCCACGCTGAACGAACTTTAACTGTACAAGCCAGGTCTTCCTCAACACGATGACATAAACAGTCCCCACATTAAAACTCTTTCGAAAATAAGCCATGCAGCTGAGTTGTCCTTCGCTGCTCTGGAATGTATTTGTTGTTGCACGTCAATGTGTTGAGGAAAACATGGCTGACTGTTAGGCTGGGAAGTATCATCATTGAACAACCATTCACATACACATCAATGTCTCCAACGGTAAATTTCAGATAGTTTGAACATGTTGTTATCAGGTCACCTAGCGGCAAAACACAGTTTTGTTTTGCTTTTGCTATTCTCGGTTTTCATGTTCGTTATCTGTGGGCCATTGTGGCATAAATTTACTGTTTTTTATGTTAAGATTTAGAGTGGAAGTAGAATTATTGAAATGAAAGTTAACTGTTCAGAAGAATTTCTAGAACAAAATGTCCAGATTCATCAAACCCAAACATCTCTTGGTTAAAGCGTAATTGGCAACAAAACAATAAAATTGAGGCAACTATCGGACTATTAGACTTTGTCATAACTTATTTCAAAATTGGTTTGACTTGTACCATGTCGACTCAGAAATTTTGAAGAATAATCTTGTTATATTAACATTAATTTAGGCTTGTTTATTTTCGGCGCATGTTTTCAATGGAAAGAAAATTTTACAAAAACAATACAAATGTAGGTACATGTATCAGTGACCTTTGCTTATTATTTTTTTGTTTGTTACATTTTCAGTTTTTCTGGCATTTTTGAGAAGTAGTAAAAATTTGAGACAGTCCATACTTCTGCTAGGGACATGTGACTCAGGGAAGACATCAGTATTCTGCAAGGCAAGTATTATTTATTTATTGAAGAAACCACCAATAAAGAGTAAAATAAATAAAATAATAAGCGTGGATGAGAAGGATGTCTTTAAAACAGGACACTGGATCCGCGTCCAGTTGAAACAAGACGCGGGTCAATTGGAAACGAAGCACATCGCCTAAGGATATATTATTGGCTTACAATGCGCGCCTGATGTGCGGCTCGGACGCGGATTTGTATCGGACGAGAAGCGACTTGAGGGAAGTTAGCTTCTGTGTGTACCGTTATCATGCTACATGTACATGTACATGTACATGTATGCTGCTTTGCCTAGCACTAATTAAGTCCATGGCTAATTTTTGACAACAGTACCACAAGGATGTTCACTTTTTGAAGGTTTTTTTTTGTTTTAATCAATCTACCTGTATCTACCACACCATCTTTTTGGTTCGTGAGAAAATTAATACAAAGCCGAATTATGAATTTGCCAACAACATAAAGCGATTAATTTGTGATGAAACTCTTCTGACAAAGTTAACAGGCATTTCCTATGTGCTGTTGTTTGGATGATATTGTGTTAGGATTGATTTATCTGTAAAGAGCATGTGCATTACTTTTTAGTTATGTGTATATCGGGTTTAAAAGCGATACTGCAGCTTTTGGGACAATGTACATTATCCTAACATGTTTCTGTTATGGCTTTGTTTGAATTAGTTGTTTTTTTTTTATATTTATTTTCAACTCAGCTGGTGCATGGAGAATTAAAAGACTCATATACCTCTATCAAAGAAAACAGTGGAAGTTACAGCATCCCCAGTAAGGTATGACACATTCTGCTACAGGCAAAGGCAGGTGGTTGGGTGGGAGCCTCCTGTGTCCTGGTGTTCTATGAGCTTAGGGGCACAGGATGCCGATTGGTTGTGGTGTCCTGTTTTGTTAATATGATGTAAATGTTTTGTTATGTCTTTCCTGTTTGCCAGCATCGTTTAAGGTGGTTTCCTTCACTCATTTGGCTGGCACGCCGTCATATAAGTGAAATAACCTTGAGTATGGCGAAAAACCTCAATCAAGCAAACAAACAAGCTACAGACAAACCAAACCACATTTATAAGACATATATTCCATAGCCTCAGCTTGCTGGCACAGAGGCTTCAATTTAACATACCCTTAATCCTCAACAAAATCTGCCTAATGAGCACAAGTTTTAAGTAATATAATAAATTTAATCAATCAATCAATCATACTGGAATTTATATTTTCTCGAGTTTTAAGTCTGAACTTCATAAAGATTTCAAAATTGTCCATTAACTAGTAGTGTGAAACCTCGTATTCAGTAGTTTTTTGTAAGGGTTCTTACATGATATCCTGAGATAACACAGGCGGTTGGGTGGAGCCCCCTGTGCCCAGGTATTCTCTTAGCTAAAGGGTATCAGGAAGCCGATTTGTTGTTGTCCTGTTTTGATTCCTGTAAATGTGTAGTGGTGTCTTCTGTGTTGTTAGCATCCCTCACAAGTCTGAAACTCAAACAAAAATAAATGAATGTTATTTACAGGTCCCTGTTTTCTTCTTTTTCTTAACAGAATAAAAATGTGAAAGTGGTGGATTTGCCAGGCCATGAAAGATTGAGATCGCAGAATCTCGACAAACACAAGAGAGCAGCCAGGTAACAAAAACCCAACATACATTATTAGGAGCAAAGTCAAAATGTGTTTTTAATTTGTGTTTAGAAATTTAGAAAGTGACTCCAATGGCCTGTAGTTCCCCAGAGGCCACACAATTAAAACTCAGAAATGTCTGTAAAAATGTATGGGAAAACGCTTAACTGGCCTGTGTTGTCTACAACCACCAGTTATATAACAGTGTATGTGGTCTGCAATCCTGAAGCCTGCTTTTATTTTCTTACTCTTATCTCTTGTTTTGTTTGGCCTCTTCATCCCCAGCCTTTCTGGTAGCTTGGTAGTTGGATACTCCTTTCGCAGATGCTCATTGAGCTAAATGATGGTTTGCAATTATGGTTTCCTTGGCCCAATATTTTGTGTGCAAACATGTTACTGACATAAACTTAATATGTATAATTTTGAGTATCTTGTACATTATATTTCTTTTCTGTTCTTTCAAATTATCGTGTGTATCCTTTCTCATACATGTCGCCTGATCTTTTTGTTGCCAATATGGTCAAGAGTGGTTTTCATTCACCAATTGTGCTGGCCTGCCATCACAACAGAATGCCCTTAAGTACGGTGTAAAATCCCAATCAAACAAACATTCTTGCCTATTATTTTATCTGTACGTGTATGTACATTTCTTTTAAAATAATTGACTGTTATAGACTAAATAAATTATGTTCACTTACACTTGTGCATGTATAAAGCTTCTGATTATATTACACTGCTGCATCAGTGGAAAAACATGAAGTGAATTACTAAACACCAAAGAAAACAAAGAAAGTAACGAGTAGATGTTTTAATTTTCAGGGGTGTGGTGTTTGTTGTTGACAGCAGTACATTCCAGAAAGAGATTAAAGAAGTGGCAGAGTAAGTCAGCTTTCTTATTTGGATTTCTTACATGATATCCTGAGATGACACGTGCGGTTGTGTGGGAGTCTCTCACATGTGTACTGGGGATGCTCCCTGCTAAGGGGAATCACGAAGCCAATTGTTTTTGTGGCGTCCTGTTTTGAATCCTGTAAATGTACTGTATAGTGGTGTCTTCTGTGTTGTTAGCGTCCTTTAAAGTAGATTCTTTCACCAGCTGGACTGACATGCCGTCATTCGAGTGAAATAACCGTAAGTATGGCGTAAAACCCCAATCAAACAAGCAAACAAATCCTGTGACCACAGCGTGGGTTTTACAAGGTTTCTTCTTTGTTTGTCGCATACACTGGCAACACAAAGTCATATACATGTATATGAAATACCCTAGAGTACAACGTTAATCACCATCAGTAGTGTGATTGTTTACTTGATTTCTTGAGATCTCGAGGTGGATTTGACGAGGTGTCTTCTCAGTTTTCCACCATACACTTTCAACACGAAGTCCTCTGATATATAAAATATCCTTGAGTAGGACGTGAAAGACCATTTAAATAAATATTAGTGGTATTACGTTAAGTACGGTTTAAAAACTAATTTAGCAATGGCTAGATAGATTATGAAATAATATAAGGGCTAAATCTTTCCTCAAATTGTAATTGTATTTTAAATTCCCTGTCCACACTTTGTTTTGTAGATATCTTTACACAGTTTTAAGTGACGGTACCCTATCCAACATCTCTCCCCCTGTACTTATTGCCTGTAACAAACAGGATTTGACCTTAGCTAAAGGGTCAAAGGTCGTAAGGTCACAACTAGAAAAGGAAATGTAAGTTCTATCTCATGATATTTATATATTTTTCTTGTACTGGAAACAGCCCTGTGGCCAAGGACAGTATGTCCCAAGTATAATCATGCTGTCATACTCAGCACTGGAGGAACATTATCTTTCCAACAGTGATAACACTAAAGTAACTACACTTTTAATGGTTGTGTAACAGCTGTTGTTGGTGGAAACTGGTACGGTCTCAACTCAATTTGATGTTCCAAATACATTCAGTGGTATACCCTTGAGTACAACGTTGAACACTAATCAAATAAATATATATTTATGTTTTAATTCCTTTGTTGAGACTTTAACAACTTAGATGATTTGCTCGAGTCTTACTGCAAATTCAAATATGATAGAATAATAGGATGTGACATACAATTAAAAAGTCTTATCACAAATAAGTCACATTTTACCTGTCTATTGAAAGTACTTTCCTTCAATGATTGGGTGGACTGGCTGCCATGTGAGTGAGTGGTGCCATGTGAGTGAAATGTCTTTAAGTTGGGACAAAATTCCAATCAAACAAGCAAATTATTCTCAATGTCATTAAGGCAAATTCATCCATGTTTGGCCATGGTTATATTATCGCTCATTAAGCTATTCAGATAAAATATGACCCATAATGTATCTATGGCATGTTGGTCAACCTTTTCACAAATGGGCTGAATTTCTAATTTGAAAAAGAAATTCCTGCTTAACTCTGAATTTTTTTTTCTATGACACAGAAATACTCAACGTGTGACAAAATCTGCTGCTCTTCAGGGGACGGACGACTCCAACAACAACACTTTCCTTGGAAAACGAAACAAAGATTTCGAATTCTCAGACCTGAAAACCTTCAGAGTGGAATTTGTTGAATGTTCAATATCAAGCAAGGGAGATAACTTGAAAGAAGTTGAAGAATGGATTCAAAAGATTGCATAGAGTTATTTGGTCTTCGCTGTCCTAGATAACTTGAAGTATTTAAACAGTCAGGGGAGGCTATATCCAGGATTTGGCATCAAAATTACATTGTTCATTATTTACAAAGACTGATGAAGTTGTCTTAGAATTTTTCTGTATTCTTGGATGACTTTTTAAAGTTAGTTCCAAAAAGTTGGCAGGATGAGAAGGAGACTGGACCCCATGAGCTTTGAGAGTGCGACCCAACTTACCAGAGATGAATATACCAACCAACTAGTCATCCGCCTAACCCATAAACCCAGCTACTAAAGGAGATTCGATTTAGGTCCTGTCCGCTGATTGACCTAAGCTATATAAAATAAGTTCGCTGGTGGCTGCTCCTCTCTGTTTTCCATTATGCATACACAGAAAACGCTGTCAGTCATTCAAGTACAATACAATGGCAGGAGTACATTAAACAAGTCAAATTCAACAATAGAAACGTGTATGTCCCGGTTTCGAATCGTGGTGGAGGCATGCAGAATTTTCTCTCTCTACATTTAAGTGGAAGGGCGTCGTATGGGACCTGCTTCACATCCAAGGGGTACTATTCTGTATCGTATTGGTTCTCTGTGAGATCGAGGCTGATTTCCTTCAGGCGTTGGTCGGATACACCGATACATGATTAAAATAATCTGAATGCAACGTTACAGGTCATTAAAAAATTTCACTTACAACAATCCATGGAACGCACTTTACAAGGCCCACAACTAAATAAGTAGTTACAAAAACATGACTAAGATGGATTTTCAAGTTCCAATCATCATCAGGGATAAACATAATAAGTATTAAACCTACACTGAAATTCCCGACCAGTGAAGAAATCAATGGCTCGGGTGAGACTCGAACTCACGACTTTGGGATACAAGCCCACCCCTAAGTTGTGAGTTCGAGTCTCACCCGAGCCAGTGATTTTTTCACTGGTCGGGAATTTCAGTGTAGGTTTAATACTTTTTTATGGATTTTCAACTTTTGGGTATATTGATAAGCAACGTTTCGGCCTAGATGCTAAGGTCGTTTTAAAGCAATAATCATTGCATCTAGACCGAAACGTCACTGATCAATATACCCAGCAGTTAACAATTCATCTTCATGTTTTTGTTGTGTACCCACCTTCCTAATGTCTCTTAAACAAGAAGTACAGACAAGGCGTACACAGAGCTCGTGTCCTGAAAGCTGTATTGATTGTTGGTGTTCGGTAGGTTTCGGTTCCATTGTTGGTGGAAATGCTTTAAAATCTATTGATATATTGAGAACTTATTTTGCTCAAAGACATTTATTTTGATCCGGGATTCTGTTTTGCTCTAGGTTTCTACAAACAAATTTGCACTGCATTCCGCAGCATTAAGTCAACTCTTCTGCAATAAAGCTTAAATCTCTAATAGTGATATATAATTCCAACACCTTTGCTAGTTTTATAACGGCATCACGTTCCGGTCTTTAAACGTTGTTTTGAAGAACGTAAACAATAACAAATAAAACGTCTTTTCAGAAAATGTGTGTGGAAGATATTTATTTCGATCGGCTTCGTAAATTTGACGTTTTGAAACTATCTTTTCATTGGACCTTTGTCCACTGTCCTTAGATGGAAGTTTTAAATAGTTGTCCAAAATTAACCTTACACAAGAGCGGAAGCGAAATATTTAATGCTGGGACAATTGTGTCTATAGTCTTTAGAATATTCGAACATGAAGATTGTCAATCATTCAGGTAGAATCAAAGAACAGCAAACAATAAATCTGGTCAACTGGACTTTTAATTTAGAACGACGTTGCGACATTCACCTAATGCTTTCAAAGGGGTAGTGGTTTGAGGAAAGTACAAAACTATATATACATAGGTGATTGTGAACAGTGTTAGACTAAAACACACAACAATTGGTCTACCATAAAATACAGAACATGCCTTTAACAAAATAAAATAATGGAAATCCTAGCGTGTATGGTGAACTATATCTCAATCTAAACATTGATGACAGCTTTGAATGGTGAACTATATTAACTTAAAACATTATAGGACAGATTGTACACGTATTGCCTAAGTTAATTTCTTATGTAGTCCTTTGGTTTGTTGCTCGAATTTTGTATTGTGTTGACAAAAGCGCATGCCCAGCGGTTGCTTGGTCTCATCTATGTAGGTAACATCACATGAAGGTTCTAATGCCGTAGATCACATCATTCTTGTTGCCTTTGAGAATTTTGTCTTTAGGATTAACAAGTTTATTTAGGGTTGAATAACGAAAACAATAATAGTCAACCGGACTTTAATTAGCAAACATCTGACGTTGCGGCATCCACCAAGATGCAATCAAAAGAGAATAAGAAACAGGTATGTACATAAGTCTGATAGTCTTAGAATACTGATAGTCTTAGAATACAGAAAAAAGCAAGCATACGGACTGAGCATGTGACAATATGAAGTTAACGCTGTTAACGAGAAACCTCCGATTGTTGCTAATATAGCGTCCGGTTGACAACATTTATTATTTACGTTATTTATTTACTAGCCCGGATGATTAATAATATTCATTCTGACATTTGTTTAGGATTGTTCGTTGGGGTTTAAAATAAGATCCAAAAATTCTTCTAACCGTTTCTGATACAAATTTGCCTCTTTTAGACAGTGCATTTTCCAGGCTTTCTAAATGTTTAACCTCTGTGTCTTTATTATAATTTAAACTCGAGGCTATGTCAAATGAAGTTCTAATAACGCCTAGGTTTGGACACAAAGGTAAGCCTATTGGTCAGTGTGGGTACTTTGTATATATACAGTAGTAGATAAAGAGCCAAAAGCTTCAATTTTGACTAAGGTGTCCTAAAAAGGGATAGTTTTATTGGACAAGCTCTCCATTGTTCATTTAATATTGGGATAAGTTTTATTCAAATGGTTGAAAAGGGCAGCCTTTTTAGATGCATGGATCTTAACCCATGTATCATCCATAGCCGAACCAATGAGAAGGATTTTGTACCCGATGGCAAGGTTTTCAAAACTTTCCATGTATAAATTTGCGACTAAGGCGACAAAGGAAACCCCATAACGCAGTCATGTTTTTGTTTGTAAATGTTCTCTTTAAAAGAAAAAATAAGTAATATTGAGAGACAACCGTTACAACTCACACACTTGATGCGATTTTAATTTTGTTCTTTGGCTAAGAGTTGTATCATTGTCCAAAATATTGCTGACCACATCAATAGCCTTATCTGTAGGAATACAAGTAAACAGATTAACAACGTCAAAAGATACTAAAGTTCCATCAGGTTGAACGAAAATATCAGACAGTTTCTGAACAAAACATTTGGAACTAGAAAGATGATGGTCTGAACAACCTATTTAAATGACTAAATATAGTGATATTTAGCAACAGTATGACTCACAGGGTCTATAGAACAAACCATAAGTCTGCACGGAATGTTTGTTTTGTGTATCTTGGGTAAACAATAATCCTGGTGTTCTCTCTGCTGATGGATACAATTGTAACTTGTTTTTTGTATTGAGAGCACCACTTCTTTCTAGCTGTGATAGAAAATCTGCTAATTTCCTATTAAAACCCTTTGCTCGGTTTCGTTTTAATAATGCTTGCGTGGAGCCGTCTGTTAACAATTGGTGAACGTTCTCGTCATATTCCACTTTATCTAAAAATCACGGTAAGCCCTCCTTTATCGGCTGGCAGTACCGGTCTACTTTCATCCTTTCTAGTCTATGAAGCGCTATTTGTTCGGCCTTCGATAGGTTGGGTAGTGGTGGCTCGGATGTCCGGATGGTGGCATTTATTTTAGCTGGCGATTCTTCAGCATCGTCTCATGACAATTTGGCTCGATTATGTAGGGATCCAATGTCTAATAAATTCCGAAGTCGGAATAATTTTAGGAGATATGGTAAAATACAAACACTTGTCAAGCAATAACTCCTCTGCTGGTGTCCAAAGCTTCTTTAGCTAGGTGTTTAACCCATGTCTGTGGGGCGATTTGTTTCCGTCCGTTTATATATTTAGTGTTTTTAATTTAGTATATTTCACCATTCAAAGCTGTCATCATTGATTGTGTTTCGATTTAGAATAGCTAACCATACACGCTAGGATTTCCATTGTTTTAATTTTGTTAAAGGCATGTTCTGTAGTTTATGGTAGACCAATTAAGATATGTTTTAGTCAAACACTGTTCACAATCACCTATGTACATATAGTTATGTATTTTCCTCAAACCAGTACCCCGCTGAAAGCATTAAGTTTATGCCGCAACGTCGGTCGTTGTAAATTAAAAGTCCAGTTTACCAGATTTATTGTTTGTTGTTGTTGTCTATAGAATATGTAAAAATACCAACTTGGGGGCAAAACGAGAGCTTAAACTTCTCAACAACAGAACCCATAATCTAGTACTGCGAGTCTTCGGTCGTCCATCCGGCCTTTATCAGGCAACTTATAGTCATTACCTGCAGCTGCACTGATCAGTCGAGAGTACAATGTATTATTAAATGAGGGTAACTCAGAGGAAGGAAGTCATGCTGGCATAGAATGGTATATTTCCTCTTAATAATACCATCGTGAGTTGTACACATATGCAAAAAAGTGAACACCAACGTTGTCGTGTATAAACTATTGATTCAGATAAATGGACCCAAGAAAATATCGATAAAATCAAGCAAACGTAAATCTAATATAAATATGGCTCAAGTTCAATTCAGGTTAGACATCAACATAAAAGCAATGCCAATCAAAATAAAGCTTTAATTCCATAGTTTATTAACTTGACCACTAACGTTTCTTTGGTAAACAAAAATCATGCAAATTTGTGAAGAATTGTGTATGCAATTATTTGATGTTTTATATTG
>JAVFBZ010140863.1:0-15687 GCA_032466195.1 Katharina tunicata
CTGATCGGCCTTTTAAAAGTATAATTGGCGTGTTGGTGCCGAACATCACCGTTGTAAGCCACTGTGAGTAGGTATTTGATGGCAGACAAGATTGACTTGGTTCCTTCCCACACCAGCGTTTTATCTAAAAAGATCACGGAATCCGAATTAAACTCAAAATAATAAGTTTGCGTTTAGTGTATCGCGTGTGGGTTCGATTGGCACAAGGCTCTCAGTCTACACAATTTCCTGAACTATAATGTTTTCAATTTACATATACCTTTTACGAGGCTAAACTTCATCTTAATCCATTTCCTAGATCTAATAATGCAAAATTATCACACACCAAATTCCACTGATTTTCTGTCATAGCCAGTTTTAATTCGAATCACGTTTACCCATATATATCTACTCAGTCACGGTTAGGACAGATCAAATCCCTTTGTGGTAAAAATATGAACCTTGGGTGTTTCCGATACGCCTGGTATATCACTTATCTATTCCCAAAGGGTGACATGAAGAATATCATTTATGGCTCTTCAGAAACGTAGCTAAAGATCACGAACCCTTTTTTAACATTCAAACCCGAACAATTCTTAGATGACAATTTCATCTACCAGCAAAATAAGTCGGATTGTTGTGATGCAAATACAGAAAAAGTACCATTTTAGGGTCTCGTAAGGTTATTCGACGGTGATTTGCAAGTTTCATGAAATTTGTTGACGAATAGGTCAAATTCATCGTTTGACATGCCAGTATTTAAATCTACACCGAAACATTTATTGTAACAGAAAGCAGTTACTTTGCAAGTGGAACATCCATACCATTAGTTTATATCAACATGAATAAAGAAAAGAAAATGTTTGCGAACGTCAACTAAAAAATATAATCACGATAGGTTGAACTTTATAGTAAAGTTTGTATGGTTCCTGTCTTGAACATCGACGTGTGTTCTTGGAATATGTTAAAGGAATTTTTTAAAAGCCAATCAGAAATGAGCTGAGGCGGAAATTGAGTTTTTTCAAAGTTGGAATTACTATGTCCTCTTAGTTGTTTGTCGATTTATTCATCATTAAATTATTTAATTGTAATAGGTCATAAATACGTCAAGTCTTTGATTTGATTCTAAGGTATTGACCGACCATCTTGTTGTTCACCAAATAAGAGTTATCCCTCTGTGCTGTTTATGGCGAGTAATTTCATATCTGATAACGTGGTACTGCTTCACGATTTTATCTGTTTTTCTCACCTTTTTCAGATATCAAATTGAATCGGCCCTGTTACAACTTTTTTCTCTGTTTAATTTTAAATCCGTTGATAGTCAAATTTAGGCGATGCATTCGCTAGCGCACTTTTTTGCGGAAACTTTACTACGACAACAACAAGAATGACTTACGTCAATTAGTATTCTAAGGTATTATTGTACATGTATTCAAGAGAGGTTCCAGCAGAAGACGCCTCCTTATCGATTTTTTTACCCGCCTACTTATTAGTTCTGATAACTGAAAAAAATATGATGGATTCGGTTCACCTAAAGCATTCATTTAGAAAGCTAAAACTTGCACGCCAGAAGCGATACTATTCCGTTAAAGCTTCAAATGCCGGCCTAGAAGTGTCTACTGTAAATATTTAATCATACTCAAAACTACAAAAATCTATACATTGCTTATTACAGGAATAAGAATTTGGTTGGCTGGAGCTAACTTGGCCGCCGTGCTCTCTTAGCTAAAGATTTTTAGCGGAGGTAATTTGCGTTCTGATATCCAGTAGTTTGTTGGTGCTGTCTTTCAATTGGGCTGACAAGTGGTATGAGTGAAATAATCTTTAGTACAGGTTAAACTCCAAATTAGACCAGTAAATTAACATCAAACCGTGTATTGTTTCAATAGAAACGTTTCGTAAACATCATATCGTTTTTTACTTTAATCATTTGTATAAAATGGTTCAATTATTCACATCGATGACGGACGTGATGACTAGGCATTGTGAATATAGATGTAAATGTCATAACGAGGCCGATGACTTGATTAATCGACCTATGAAAAAATTTGAACTCTTTCTTGATTTTTGTGACTTGATTCTCTTGTTGCATTGATCATTTCGACCTAATGTTATGCTAAATAGTTCTGTTTTATTTTCCTTGTTGTTACCTGCTCTATTCGATTATTACTGGCGCGGAATGCACCTGATGTCCTATAGGATACGTTTATCTACATGCGATACAAGTATTGCCTGCAGCGGTAAATATATACCGCTAATGGGCTCAAAAAACGTGCGATTTCCGAAGCAACCACAAAACTTCCCTTATAAACCAAAGGTCGGCAGGGTGATTCGCAGCTATACCAGTTACAATGAAAGAGACTCTTGAGGCAGTCTAACGCTTTACCTACTGAGCCACGGCGCGGCCCTTCGAAAGAGTAAGGTTAGCGAACGATCTGGATGGCCTTTTAAAAGTGTAGTTGACGAGTTTCAGCTAAACAGCTTGTGTAAGCGACTCGGAGTAAGTACTCTATTTGATGTCAGACAAGATTGACTTGGTTCCTTCCCAGACAGTGCTATCTGTCATTCGGCAGACACCAGGCTTTACACGAACAGATCACGGAATCCGAATTAAACTCACAATAATAAGTTTACGTTCAGCGTATCACATGTATCCTGCATAGTGCTTGTGTTTAAGTCGGGTGATTTGGATCGGCTAATTTACGGCTACATCCAGTCGATTTAGCAAACCTGGTTTATTCACAAGTATATAATCCAGCATGACTCTTCAACCTCCAGCAACAATTTAAATATCAATTTACCCAGTTGCAGAAAATGATGATTATGGCGCCTAAAAGATCAACTCTCGTATAATTAAAGACCCAACTGGAGACTCAATTGATCAACCTAGCATATTACGTAAACTGACAAACATGTGCCGTTTTCAACAGCAAATAGACGACACTGTTTGCACTATATTAGAACTATTTAAAGGCAAAGAAGTTACAAGCCTCGCAGAGTTTTAATTTAGATATATATTTTAACCTAAGGAAGATTTGTGTTTGTAAGATCCAGTAATATTCTGGTACAGCTTGACTTCTTATATTCAAGTATTTTGATTTTTTCTGTACTTGTCGATTTGTTATCGGCGTGTAGTGGTTTGGATTGTTTGTCAAACAGAAGAGTTTTAGTTACTTACGCCATTACAGCTCATTAGATAACATCATACAAATGCCTTACTGCTCTCGTTATTTTTCGTATTTTCTAGTTATTTCTGTTCTTGTCAAAGTCAAAACATTTCCAAGTCAATGCAATTTCAATTTTCGCTTTCACCAAGCTTCAATTGATACTTGGATACAAGTGTGCACAATATGTCACTGATTGGCATTGGGGTGTATAAAACAACTGCAACTTTATTTGCGTTGGAAATTATTATCAGCTTATTTTGTTACACCAGCGATGAAGTTGGTTTCTTTGTCACATGTATACAACGTACACTCAGTTCTGAAATCTCCCCAAAAATTAATTCCATGTCCAGTTCTATAATACTGCTACATGTTTAGTCTTTTTTGCTCTCTTTGTTTTGCTGGATGGAGTGGGGGATGTGTGCTGTTGTTGTTGTCTTGTTATTTTGTTTCGTCTATGATGTGGTCACAACAACAATAAACAATTTATCAGTTGATATTAAGTTATTCTTTTATCCCAAGCTTTTGATTGACACTTTTATCAAAACAGTTATTCTTGTTTCGTTAAATTTACCAAAAATACATACAGTAGTCTTTTCATCCATTTTACTTTCGTTAGTTTTCTCCGCTACTTTTATTTTGGTAAAGATTTTCATTCAGGTTCTTGTAGCTGCAAAAATCAATTTCCCATAGCTATCTATTATGTGTGCAAAAGAATTCTGCTTCCGGTTTAATTATATTTGGATAAAGGGGCACATTCAACTTCATGTTTACCTCATGGACGGAGGACAATTAATAACACGGGGCTTTCCGGTGTGTTGCGGTTGTTTAAGCCTTTTCCAGAGCGCATTAAACTCATCAATCGTTCAACTAGTTAATCGGGAACTATACGAATCAAGGAAAGTTTCCGGCATTGATTAGCGTTGAATTACGACTAAAAATTGCCTTTGGAAGGGTTTACCGACAGCCGAATATATAGACCTATCTGAGTAAACACAGCCTACAGTAAAGAACGCTTTTCCAAAACTGTAAACCAAATCCAGAGATTTGTTAATGGGAAAGCACCGTTCTAATCTCAAAGTATTTAGATTGTAGATATTAAACTGAATGCAACATTTAAATCAATGCGTGTTATCGAAAAAAAAGATTTTCAAAACAATAAATTGCTTACAAAAAATGAGACTAAAAGCAGAAGAAAATCCCAAACGCATGTCAATCTGAGTTGGCAGACTGATAGATATGTTTGCCAAAATGTCTGTTATTATTGCTCATAAAAAATGTTTCATTTAACAGACTGTATATCAGATAGTTGTATTTTGGACATCAGAAGCCAGTTTTTTTAACAGATCAGATTTGAGTAACCTAGAATAAGATAAACTCCGAACAAGGAAGTCAAGTTGGTATTGATCATATATCTCGGCTTCATTACATCATCATCGGTACAAGACTAACTCTGCTAGCCTTGTAGGACGAGTCTTTGTATATGTTTAACTGACGAGGGCATAATGAAGCCGAGATATAGTATCAATACCAGCTGGACTCCCTTGTTCGGAGTTTCTCTAATTCTATGCATCGTGGACCCTTCGTGACACTTGTCTGTGTAACTACAGAATACTCTTTAATACAATAAAAACTTGTCAATATCGTTCACAATAATTGTGTGTTTCTGTTGATTACTTTTTTTATAATTTGCATACTTGATTGTTAGTTATGGTATGTCTTTAATAAATAATTGCTAAATTCATGTATATACTACTTCTATAACGAGTTTAAGAGACCGAATACATTCTCAAAAATGGCTTCATACCAATAGTCTTCTCGGATTGTATTTGCATGTTTCTTCCCCATTAAACTGGGGCTGTTTTCTTAGACAGATTCAAACATGCAACATATTGAAAAACTATCAACCTGCTTTCTGTACTTATTCATAAACAAGTTTAGTCAGATAAATAAGCTGATGGAACGTATGACCGGATAAAACCCAAATTATTCTCAACAAATCAATTACGAACGAAATCAGCAGGCTTTTTTCACCTATGAAATCTCCAATCTAAAAAATCAAATAGACTTAAAAATAGATGGATCTATTACAAATTTGTGTGACATAAAATCAATATTTTGTCTGAATATTATTTTTATCCGTGTGACATTCCCTCCACCTTTCAGGGCCTGGGAAATGATATAATGAAAAGATAATTGACTGCCCCAGGCTGCTTTCAAGTTGTTACCTTTATGAGATATTGGACACGTTAATTTTTAGAACAGAGAAGATGACTTAATTATTGAAGATTTGTATCTTTCTGATGGTTCAAAGGACGAATGAGAGCGTCTAACCGGTTTTATTATAAACTTGATGATCAGATCATATTTTCTGATCATTCATTGGCTGAAATGTATCACGCAATAGCCTGCTCGCCAAATTTCAACCAATCACCGACGGCTATTCCGTTTTCAATTCAGTTGGAATGATACCGCGTGACTTTAGTTGGTCTGATATTTAATCACTTCAGTTTGGCCTGATACCGCCTGAATTTAGCTGGTTTGATATTGACTGACTTCACTTTGGTCTGACATTAACTTACTTTAGTTTGTTCTGATGGTGGGCTTAATATAGTTTGGTTTGATATTGACTGTCTTCAATTTGGTTTTATATTGACTGTCTTCAGTTTGGTCTGATATTGACTCACTTCAGTTTTGCATGATACCGCCTGATTTCAGTTGGTCTGATATTGACTCGCTTCAGTTTTAGCCTGATGCCGCCTGACACTAGTTGGTCTGATATTAAATCACTTCAGTTTTAGCCTGATACCGCCTGATTTCAGTTGGTCTGATATTGACTCGCTTCAGTTTTAGCCTGATGTCGCCTGACACTAGTTGGTCTGATATTGAATCACTTCAGTTTTAGCCTGATACCGCCTGATTTCAGTTGGTCTGATATTGTCTCACTTCAGTTTTAGCCTGATACCGTCTGACTTCAGTTGGTCTGATATTGACTTACTTCAGTTTTAGCCTGATACAGCCTGATTTCAGTTGGTCTGATATTGACTAACTCCAGTTTTAGCCTGAAACCGCCTGAATTAAGTTGGTCTGATATTTTATCACTTCAGTTTGGCCTGATACCGCCAGACTTCAGTTGGTCTGATATTGACTATCTGCAGTTTGGTTTGATATTGACGGTCTTCAGTTTGGTTTGATATTGACGGTCTTCAGTTTGGTGTGATATTGGGGGTTTGTAGTTTGGTCTAATATTGACGGTCTTCAGTTCGGCCTGATATTGACGGTTTGCAGTTTGGTCTGATATTGACGGTCTTCAGTTTGGTCTGATATTGACGGTCTTCAGTTTGGTCTGATATTGACGGTCTCCAGTTTGATCTGATATTGGCGGTCTTCAGTTTTGCCTGATATTATTATCTGACGGTTTGGTCTGACATTGACAGTATGTGAAGCTTTCTTCTTTAAACGCGCTAAACTCTATTAAATGGCTAGTGAAGGATTGATTTTAACACTGATATTTGAGATTGATGGAATCTGCAGTCGGGATCATTTATCTATACCTCAGAACAACCAGATTGGTTGGTCGGCCAGGACGGAGCATCTTGGTGGGCACACCTCTTCCAGAAGAATAGACATTTTCAGACATTTATGCCCTGTAAAGTATTGATGTCCGTTTTATGATACACTGTACACTTTCGGATGTAATCATGACCTTATATCTAAGCCAAACATATCCCAGCACAGTTTAAATAGACTGTCCTTAAACATAGTCTACCCTTATGGAAATATCTGTCAGTCTGGATTTGTTGAGGTTTTGATGCTCTGAAGAAATAAGAAACGTTATAATGGGGGAAATAGATCAATATAACAGTCTCCATTTCCTTATGAAAATTAAAATGGCACCTAGTTGAAATAACCTGTATTCAAACAGTTCATCATCACCAGAATCGCCATGTCTAGCTCGCACATCTGATCGAGGTCATTCAATTTTAATGCATTTGTTGATATTTTGTTTGTTTGATTGGAAGTTTCCGTCGCTTATTTCACTCAATTGGCGGCGTGCCAGCTTAATGGGAGAAATGAAACCTCCCTGAACGACATTGGCAACAGAGAATACACCACCGTAATCTAACGGGATTAAAAAGGACACCACAACAAATCGTCTTCCTTATGCCACCTAGCCCAGCGAACCAGCCATTAATCAGTATATCATAATGACTGTAGTCACTATTTGTAATCCAATTCCGTTTAACTGTTTCCTTGATTTCTTTAACAAATCGAAGAACGCAATGCAATGACAACATTAACTATTACTAAGATGTTTGCTGTTGTGTTATTGTGGTTATGCATTGACTGATTTTCCTTTCAACTACTGCAGGTGGTTTGCGGGAGCTGTCTGTGTCCTGGAGCTCCTTTAGCTATGATGCAGGAAGCCGAGATGTTAGGTGCCCTGTTTTGCTTCCTGCAATTGTTGCGTATTGCCTGTGTATAGCAAGTGACGTCAAGGAGGTTTCCTTCACCAATTAAGCTAGTACACTCTCATATAAATGAAATAAACTTAACTACGTCGTAACACCTTAATTATGCAAAAGACGAAAAAAATCTTTCAAATACCTGATGGTTTTGTCGAGATTATTATTACGGTCAAAGAAAAATTGTCTTTATGAAGTAGACCTACATACCATCTCGCCCATCTTGTCCAATTCGTTCAGTCCAGGAAAAGTCGCTATCAGGAAAAGTATGCACATCTCAAAAAAACTAAAGCATAGTACATGTACCTGAGTATACACGAAAGTTGTTTCATTCTACTCTTTTTGCATCCTTCAGAAAAAAAAAGCGACAGATTTATCTCTAATTGCCTGGCCGACGTTTCAAATGAGAACTGACGGCATGATGTTGTTGATTTAACCATTCCATATGCGTAGAGAACCCATTTGTCCTCTAAAAACGTCTACAGGTGATAATTCATTTACTGAACAGAGGAAATATCACGATACCGTTTTCAGCAGTATGCAGAGTGATAGTAAAGTTTTTCAGCGCTTGAATATTTGGGCAAATAAAAATATATGAATTTCCATTGCTTCTACACACTGGACCCATGCGATATGGCCCGAACATGTTCATTTTGAAACGTATCCAGTTATTTCCTGGTACGTTTATATTCCAATTGTGTGTTGTATTCTTGTCAGTCTTCTCTGACATAAATTGGAAACAACGAGCCAGACACACCAGACAGACCTGGAACTGTTTATGGATAATCCTATGGAGACGAGTATTTATTATCAGAGCTTGGTAGAAAAAAGGAAGAAATCCTCGTAAAACCTCCCCGTTTTCTGTGGTCGTGTAGAAATGACGCGATGGATTTCGCTACGTTTCTTATCGCTCTTCCGCCAAGCACCGGCTATGAAACGTCGTCATAGTAATGCCTTATTAACTTTAATTTACAATACACTAATCAAAAATGCAGATAGATACAGATTTAGCCGTCCTGGTTGACATAGTTAAATCCATCAAAAAGTTTCCAAATTTAGGGAAAAATCGATTTACTTATTTCAAAATTCTAAATAGTGGCTAAAAAATGTTTTCAGTAATTGTCAGAACAGCTAGACATTTTTAAGTCATTACTTAGAATTTTAAAATAAGTGTGTCGATGCATGGGACCCTGAATGCCGTGAATATCAATAGGGTCAACCCATTACTACGTCAGCACATGTTTACCGCAATGCACTATGGACGTAATCCGGGCTCAACTGCATAAACCTTTGTTTAAGTTTTGTTTTGTTTACATATATCCAGGTTATAACCGGTTCCTCACAATGCCCACAGCGACCTGTTGTGTAAAATCAGTCTGAAATCCGCCATGTTTTCTCAATCGACTCTTGATTTCACCCACAATGCATTATGATAAACAACTGATGACGTAGATATGCTTGGGGGCTATTGGTCTGTTTTAAAGTGGTGTTTTTTGGTGTCATATGCCTATCATGGTTTGGAACTATTTCAGCACTTTCAAAACAGCTAGAGTTCCAAATCATAATAGGCCTTTGATTTTAAAAAAAGTTATTATTAAAATTTATTATTAAATTGTTTTGCGTGGTGAGAGCAATAAAACACGAAATGGCACAAATTAACCACCATGCAAAACCCAATATCGGTTCTAAATCTCCATGATTTATAATCATAGACAGTTGTATTCTAAGAAAGTCAGTGTAGTGCCAAACACGTGTCACTTTATAAATAAGACCTAAATAATTTATGGTGAAATTCCGACCAGATGCAATCGTGAGTAAGGTTGTTGTAAACATTTTATTTCCTCCACGTGGTGATGAATCAACGCCATTTGGAAATATTTATAACACAACTGACGCCGGTTACAAATAAATCAAGTAAACTAACTAGATTCGATGTCTATCATTCACTATTTTATGGGATATTGTGTTCATGCCATATATAAATTCTGACCCAGTTTACAAATGGCCAACAAAGACTTGGTCGACCCACGAAACGACTGGCAATGTACCTGCAATATATATTGTATTCTCTAAAAATACTCAGCATTTTACAAACGCGAAAGTCATATACCATGCACTGGGAAAGTGAAACGCGAATCCGGAGCATTCCTTAGCATTGCTTGACATTAACATACTTTGCACATACAGTATCATACAGATTTCGTTTTATATGTACAAATGAAGAGAGCACTTTAATTAAAACTCAGACAACTAGGTGGTCAATACAGATAAGGATATCCCGTAATTAATAAGTAGTCAAATCTCTCTCTGTGTTAATCTAAATTTTGTCATGAAGTCATTTAGTACACAATTTAATCAATTCGGTGTTATTTAGTTCACAAAACAATAGTTTCCAAGGGAACCCTGGAAGTCTAAATTTTGATAAAATAAATAGAAAATGAGATTAACAATTTACTAACGTTTGTGTAACTTTCAGGGAATGGTGATGGTGAATCATTTGAATTATTTTATTTCTGTTTAAATTGTACATCACCTTTAAGCCATCTGCTGAACAATCCAGTTAACAGTTTAACACACATTCAGATCCAACTAAACTAAGTGCATTTTACTCAGTTATTATCAGAAGTAGACTTTTTAAAACTTAGAAATTACTACGCTGACAAATGTCTATCAGTAAAGCAATAACCTTTAAGCAATTATATCCTAGGTTGCGTTCAGGTACATAAAAAAAACATAAGAATCAGTGAACGCAGATGAAACCTACGTGGTCGCAACCAAAAGTGTCAGTACCGTTATTATTGCATTAATAAATTCTCGTTAAAACACGGTACTTCAGACTTGTTAGACACCGAGGTTTGCACAGTTTATATTTATCAGACCAAGACAATAATGTATTACTGGACACTGGTGATAATAGTCTAATACAAGTACACCAGATAATCTGTATTACTTTGTATTGTAATTGAACTATCAAAGATCTTCGTAATTAATCAGCCAATGATCTATCAGAGTGAGACATGGGTTGTGATTGATCTCTAATGGTAAGTGGAATGTCTTTGAGGGCTACGTTCTTGTTCAGTTATTTTTTAATTATCCCACTTTGCATTAAAGTTGGGGTTCCGGTTTAAATGTCCAATCAACATCTCAAGCATATGGATCCGATTGACGAAGGGATAGGCTTATGAGGACTTAGAACTCTATTAAGGTAATAAATTATATTCTACAAACCTTTGTTTTCCCGGTGAGTATACAGCATAGTAATTGTTTTTACCTGTGAGTTGCTGTTTTTAATGTTTTTGTAGTAATTATACGGAGATGTAGTTTTCTCTCGATAAACTCAATGGTTCTTTGATCCTCGAGTATATAAATTTCCGGTGGCTACGGAGATCGCTGGGGGTTTTTTTTGTTGTGTTTTTTAGATTTCTTTCCGGTTTTCCATCGCACACAGGTATAACGCAAGGTCATATAAGTGAATTGTGTATAAATACGACGTTAATCACAAATCAAATTAATAGTTCGCCTTTAATCCTTGATAAGAAATTTGCCGGCTGTTACTTTTGACGCCACTCTAAAAGTATGACACTTGTATTATAAGTTACTATTACCAGTGTATCTTGGGAGAAGATGCTAACATGAATAAGCCTACAAATTGTGTTATGACCTGCTAATGCCGGCAGGTGTTGAAGAACTTTGAATCCATTATCTCCCTTTCTGTCAAGAATTACTGTATATGTGTATGATGCTTAGATGACATATTAATCTTCGACAGAAGCCAAGCCAATAAATTGCAAATTTCCCAGGATTAAAAGCAGAATTTCCTTCTTGCCTACACATATTGCATCCTCCAAAAATACACTACGTGTTTTTCTCGTCCATGCCAGCATAGCAGTAGTATAAACCAAGGACCGCATTCATAAATCTACATAATTATTTTTGAAGTTAAGAAATAATAAGCCCAAATTCAAACTTCATTTGAAACATACACTACTTTTCTTAACTTTTGTGACGAAAAATATATAAAAAAAATTATAACTGAAACGTTTAAAATGGAAATTAAGGTATTTCAGTTAAATTCTTCCATTAGAAAATAAAAATGTAAACTATGAGAAATACTTTGAGTAGCTTTATGAATACGAACCCGGGGGATTAGACAATGGGCCACTGAGACAGTTCTGCTTTTTACCCAAGAGCAAGTTAACAGTCACTAGAGAGTACAATTATACAACATTTAATAACTTCAATGACCTAGCTGTTATAAGAATACACTTGGACTGTGTTTTGATTAACATGAAATTTAACATGTAGAGTTACCAGCAAATACAAATATCAAATTGTGGATTTGTTTGTCATTTTAAATGGTACAATCGTGACTTAACAGATAACTCAACTCGAGTGTATCATGTCGGCTTCAAAGAAAATATTGGAAAGTCAAGTCTAGTTTTTTTTAGGAAGGAGACATTCCTTTGCACTTTAGAACAGCAAAACGGAGAGCAAGTTATCTTTAAATATATTTATTTCACACATGTTTAAAGATAGATTAAACATAAATACATGTTTTGCATGTATTGTGTGGGTCAGTTGTTAGTCCGAAAGAGTTAAGTCGTCGTACTTGAAATTCAGAGAGAGCACCAACCGAAAATCCGCTGAGAGAAGAGAAGGTTTAACGTCTCCGTTGGTAGTAGTTAGCTTTCAGGTAAGGGTTGTTGGCATAATGCTGAATGGGACCCTCTCGGGCTGTAACACATTTCATCAGTCTAAGCGCCTTGGGTCCATTACTGGAAATTACAAACGCGATAAAGTTAATGTCAACTATCAAAGTAAATAAACTTCATGTAAGAGGGTGTGTGTTTTTACCCCGTGGTGAACGGGGTCTAGGTCTTAGTCACTCTCTTGTTGGCGCTTTTGCTGTTGTTGTTGTTGTTCTTCTTCTTCTTCTTGATGTAACACTAACTAAATGGACTATTTCTCAGTCAATAATGTTAGGATTGTTCTGAAAATTGAGCAATATATACTTGATAGTACTACACCAGTCATAACGGAGCCAGAATTTTCAATTTCACCATGGTTTTCTAAAAAATCGAGTTTATAAATGCACACAGTACAAAATGTCAAGGCTTATTTTAATAATACATGCTTCAAAGCCTGCAGCCACATGATTCGTATTTGCTGCAGGCCACGGGGTATGTCTCGCAGTGCGAACTTGTTCTTTAGGATACCAAGACAATTTTGTTAGAATCGCTCACGAGGTTTTCTCTCTGCGCATAATCGGTAACCGTTTACTCTCAAAGTTAGACTAAGGATTCAAACAAATAGACACACAGGATAAGAGGCCGGCGAAATGTATTGTTTCATAAGGTGCTGTTGTGTTGAAATACGTTTAATAAAAAATCAGAGCCTCGCCTTGGCTCAGTTGAGCTTTGGACTGCTGAATCCCCTTCTCTTTGTCCCTGCCGATCATAGAAAAAAATTTGAGACCCCAAAATACATATTAAAACGGTATTAGGAAATACTGTTTTAACATTATTCTTTTTTTGGTACATCACAGGTTAACCACAGGAATGTTATGAATTTAGATTCCACACTTTGCATTTAAAATTGTCTGAACGTATTTGAGTCAGTACGAAAAACGTCTCAGAGTTATCTTTTTTATCCAGTCCATTTCTGGCTTTGGTTAAAGCTTCTACAACACCAAAAGGTTTTGTTACCATTTGAAATGACACTTCATATCCGGACGTAAATCCAGTATCTGTCTTACAATGCTTGTAGTGTGTTGAACAAACCAAGCGGTTATCTAGATCTACCTTGTTTCTGTTCAGCCATTTGATCGTGCGGGTTGATTTATGCATTTATCAACCATCGTATATTTTTCCATATCTACATCCTCCGAAAGCGGAACTATTTTCAATGTTTTGTTTGAAGGGGCTGTGGTAAACAGACCCTGCGTTCCCGATGAATACCATTTCCATTCAGTATGACTTGTTTGTTTTTTTAGACATCTATATTACAAAAGCCGTGACATGTTTTGTTTTTTTGATAAATAAAACAACTAAACTGCGTTTTTCATACTATAAACTTCAGTATCCGTCATCCGCTTTGTTATAATTAGTCTTACGTCCTTTTGAGCCGAGTGTCCGTAAAATGCCGACAAAATGTCCCCAAAAAGCCGCTTTTTCATGAAATATTGAAGGTATATGATAAATAGATTATAATGACGGTGCGTGTTCGCGACATTGATTGATACTGCAGTCCGACCTCAGACAACTCGAGCTGACACATAGTTGTGTATCCCGCAAAGTCATTATAATCTCTATATATTTATCGTTTTTTTATCAACCAGTAGTACCAGAGATAATGTAACATAAATCTGTATGAAGGAAACTCCGAAGTTTGAGTTCATTGTGGTGGGCTCAATACAGACAACCACAATGAACCAAATCTTCGGGAATTTCCCTCCAATTATTTTACTTTATATTGATTGATGAATCAAGGAATTAAAGTCCCAGAAGTTCCACAAGCTATCTATAAAACTGGTACAGAACTTGATCCAAACAGAATTGGTGTTTGAAAGTTTAAATTTAAAATGAATTGGAAAGTTATACCTTCGCGTTTGACGTAACTTTCAAAATATATACTAAATCTTAAAATGTGAAGAAGGAGAATAACACAATTTCCTCTTTTTAAATTTGTTCACTAAGGTTAGACGATGACATAAGGCACGACACAGTTACATGATGTAATCACATTTCTGAATTTAGACGGAACATTATCTGCTGGTTTAGCTGTGGATCTCACCTTTTATAATCTAATCCTTTCCCGACTTGAACAAAGGCTACTCCAATTCCAGACAGATTGTTGTGATCTGCCTGACCTGTGCTAATGGATCACACCCAAGCCGTTACTTCGATTACCATTCTGTCGGCTGATGTTTTTGCCTGTTAAATAAACCAAACAGTTTTAAACAGACATATCTCGCTACTTGAAGTGACTTGATAAGGATTGATGGCGTTTCGATTACCATCGGATTTTATTCCTGAAAACTATTTACTTAAATACATACTGGAGAATAAGTCCAATAAACTGATGTAAAACTTAGCATTCAGATAACTTTAAAGAAACATTGTTAAAATGAACAGGTCATAAAGCACTAACGTTATATTGCATACAGTTAGCTGTAAAATAAACCTTGAAATGTCCAGGATTGTTGCACGAGTCTCTGTGGAGTAATACTCAACTCACATTCATTAAAGAGTTATTGGATTCCGATGGTGCATTCCTTTGGTGCTTCAGTCGTATAATATCCCGTCAAAGAAAAGTTAAAGATTTTTTGTGCGTTTTTTATTTTTTCGTTACACGATATTGAGGTTCATATTTTGACGAGAGACAAGCTATTTTTCGAATGGTTCAATTGTAACTTGTTTTCCGGTAGTTTATTAACCTGACTTTCACTGGACACTGTAGAAAAGGTTACAGGGAGAAACCTCAAAATAGTAAAAGCATTTATTGTTTAGCCGGACTAATGAATGAATGTTCATTTCGAGATATTACACAATGGTGGTTTAAATAAATGTAACGGGTAATCCAAGAACTGGTTGGTGTAAATGATAAATGTATCGGGTAATCCCAAAACTGGTTGGTCTAAATGATAAATGTATCGGGTAATCCAAGAACTGGTTGGTGTAAATGATAAATTATCGGGTAACCCAAGAACTGTTTGGTGTAAATGATAAATGTATCGGGTAATCGAAGAACTGGTTGGTGTAAATGATAAATGTATCGGGTAATCCAAGAACTGTTTGGTGTAAATGATAAATTATCGGGTAATCCAAGAACTGGTTGGTGTAAATGATAAATATATCAGGTAATCCAAGAACTGGTTGGTGTAAGTGATAAATGTATCGGGTAATCCAAGAACTTGTTGGTGTAAATGATAAATGTATCGGGTAATCCAAGAACTGGTTGGTGTTAATGATAAATGTATCGGGTAATCCAAGAACTTGTTGCTGTAAATGATAAATGTATCGGGTAATCCAAGAACTGTTTGGTGTAAATGATAAATTATCGGGTAATCCAAGAACTGG